>JAQBSW010001298.1:0-100000 GCA_029291075.1 Eudiplozoon nipponicum | reverse complement strand
AGCAGTTGTAATAAATGGAATACTTGCCTTTACTTAATGCGAACATAAATGAAATACATATTTAAAAAATTAATCCTATACTGGTAAGAAAAAAAATAATTGCATAGCATAGAAAACCTTTCTTTTAAAGAATAAATAAATAGCATGGAGAATAACCAATTACAACCTATACCCAGTTAGCTTAAGGTCAAGCAAACTTCAAACGTAAGACGTGCAACATGAAAATGTCAAAATCAAATGGAATCGTTTTAAAACAATTATGAAAACGCTTGCATTTTCAACAATAGGTAGTCAAAAGTTGAGCTGAGTTGAATATCTCCAAAGTATAATTCAGAAATTTAAAATAATTTTGGTAAATTAAAACTTTATTTCAATACATGTTTCTGTATGAAGTTGATTTATTATTTAATAGTTTCGAGATCACTGTTACTTGGGAAGTGGATTGCATCACAACCTGAAATTAAAAAGCAAAGAAAATATAACATGAACATAAGGAGGGTAGCATTTCTCACTATGCGAAAATTGTAGTAATTATTATAAGAAAATTCAACAAGATTTACGCGTTAAAAGAAAATATTAATTTCATCATCATCATCATCATCATCATCATCATCATCATCATCATCATCATCATCATCATCATCATCATCATCATCATCATCATCATCATCATCATCATCATCATCATCATCATCATCATCATCATCATCATCATCATCATCATCATCATCATCATCATCATCATCATCATCATCATCATCATCATCATCATCATCATCATCATCATCATCATCATCATCATCATCATCATCATCATCATCATCATCATCATCATCATCATCATCATCATCATCATCATCATCATCATCATCATCATCATCATCATCATCATCTTCATTTCATCATAATCATCATCATCATCATCATCATCATCTTCATCATCATCATCATCATCATCATCATCATCATCATCATCATCCTTATCATCATCAACAACAACAAGAAATACATAAACAATATTATCATCATCACGAAAAACAAAATAAAAACCGTCAGTAATAGATGCGTCTATGTCATTTAACCATACGAAACTAATAATAATAATAACAAAACTAATAATTATAAACAGATATTAATAAAAAGAATATGAAAATGATTAAATTAATAATTTAAATTTTTTTTAAATAACGGAGAGCGATTTATGAAAAGCAAGACGTAGCTTAAATGGATATTTACCTAGGTAGCACATAGAAATGAGGCAACAAAGACAACTGCATTGCATCGATATCACTGCAAGCATTAAGGCATTGCGAAATCGACAACACAACTTGCTTGCGTGTTTCATTGTACCGTGTCATAAACAGGACCAAACATCGCAGTTAAATCCGCCCCACTAGGAAAAATATTTAATCATTATTCTGCCATAAATCTGCAACAAGGTCGCAACTAAGATCGCTTCTATGTCATCTCGCGCAGACAAGAACTACTATGTACACGCCAACCCCAACCGGGTAGGTGAGCGAGTCCTATAATACACGCTTAACAATGAACAAAATACGGAAGTAAGGCATATGATTCCAAATGCTGTTGCATTGTTGTTTATGATGATGTAAAACAAATCAAATAACTTTATGGTGGAGGATCATATTTAGCACGCAAAAACAATATTGAATTAGAACGAACGACGTTAAGGTCGTAGAGCTTTCAAATATTAAGTAAATTATCATACCATCAGGGAAGCAGCCAATTCCGTATAGCGTAGGCATTCGATTTACATAGGCAAACAAATCAGCGATAAATGTGTTCAACGCTTTATAGGTAAGCATACGCCAGGGTAGATGGGCGATCGACTTCAGTTTATAGTTGGTAAATAACGTCGGCATTAAGTACAAGTAATACATAAATTTGAGTGTAAAACTCGCATACAAAGGCCAAATAACAACAGAAATACTGTAAAATGAAGCATATTGCGGATGAAATTATCTACGCTTCCAACAGAATTTCAATGACGTCCTGTTACACATTCTGTCATAGATCACACCTTTTATTTATCCTAAAGTTATAATATAAAGTAATGTCTTCTAATTATTTATTATGTGTTGCGCGCCTAGTAAAAAATAGTTCAAATTCTACAAAAGGATTAATCAAGTCCGCAAAACCGAAATGTATAATCTCATATTCATATCTGTTTAAGATTCAAAGATTTTTATAATGGGGAATGCGTGTATCCAATCAATATACGTAGACTAGGATATATAATTAAAATATGGACATATTTAGAGATCGAATATAGCCAGGCTCTGACAGGGGACAAGCAATAACGTAGTCTTGGAAGGCTGCACGCTTATTGCGATATGCAATCGCAATAGATTAACTAGGCTAATTAGAGTATCAACTGAAATAAAATCTGGAATGAATTTCATGATTGTAACATCCGTAGAGAAATTCGTAGGCCCAGTGTTTAATAAAGCGAACTTGAAAAAACACCGGTCCAATTTTACCTAATTAATCGCACAACATATTAAAATTGTCGTCAGTTATACGTACTGACACGTTTCGGCCTTCCAGCTAAAAATTTTTTGTTAGTTTGATACTGAAATTATTGACTAGGGTTACATATTATTGGTGGCGAAGAATAAATTTATATGCAATTTAGTATTAGGTACTGTGCAACTAGTAACAGATTAGTACAAATGGGACCGAAATGATATAACAAATTTAGCATGAAGGAAAGGTTCAATCTCATATACACATGCGATTAGTATTTAACGGCAACTTATGAGTAGAATCCGACACTTCGCCTCAAATTCTTTATATATTTTGTGGAACAGTTAGACATTACAATCTTATATACACATGCCTATTTAAGTAGTAATAGAGTTAACTTTATATTACGCATTCACCTATGCGACTTCAAAGCCAACTCACATAAGACATGTTTCCATGAAGTTATACATTTCCTTACTAGCTACGTAATAACAAATTTAAAAAAATAATTATTAACCGTGTCTTGTTTAAATAAATATTCGATGTTTATAGAAAGTGTTGTGAAATATCTTTAGTGTCAATACTGTTTGTGAATGTTACAATTCTATTTAAAAATAAACTATCTAACATTAGCTAATCCATAAGGGGCAATATGACTATGTTTGGATTGTAAATCAAAACTGTGCTTAACAAGGCATTCTTAAACATTGTGGAAATATTGTTTATTTTAAGTGATGATTGTAACGCTTCAAGAGGTCAACCATTTAAATGTTTTGGCTCTGAAGATGGCCATGAAAAGCATTCACCGCTAAATGCCGTGTTTGGATGAAGTGCCAGAGCAGAATCGAATGTCTTGAAATACTGACAGCCTTTCTGTGTGTGTATTATTGTTCAAACCATGGCGGAGGCGGTTGTAGAAAATATTCCATGTGAATGATGTTCAAATTATTATCAACAAGCAGAAGAGCATGAAAGGGAAGATGGGTCAACGTTGTGTTGAGTGACAGAATAATTATTGTTGATGTCCCAGCCAAATTTGTTGATTGAAACAAGTCTTTCACAATTAACAATCGGCTTTTAGTCGAACCATTAAGAATTTTATGAAAATCTAAAAATTTTCTTTGACATTCGACAAGAACGCGTCAATGCTCCTACCCTTCTCATTGTGTTGTCGATGATGAGATCGCCGCACCACACTCCGGAGTGGAAACTGATGGTTGTGACTGACATGCTGATACCGAAAACTCTGACTACGTTAACCAGATGATGGTAAATAGTAAACGAGCCCAAGAGGGTTTTTTATTTGTGCTCAAGAAGTATCCACCAAGTATCCCCCGAAACGCAACGCCAATGTGAAACCATATCTCAGATCATGTTAAATGGTGCCCTAATGAAATTCGTACATTCTTTCGATTAACATGGACCTCTGGTGGCGCAGGACGAATCGGCTTCTGGCCAGATTTCCAAACGTATTATTCTTGCAATACCTGTTTTTGGCAAGTTATGAAAACCATTCTGGCATCGCACAAGGTTTTCACATCAAGTATAACGTCGATCCACCTTTATGTTGTACAAACTTCGAATTTTGTTTGGCTCCCTGCCAACTGGGCATCGGAAACCAATAAGTAAGAGCAAAAATTACGAGCTGTCTAGTTCTATACAGCCGCTATTTTATTTTCAATCACCATAAAACCTTGTTAAGTAACGTTGATAGTGTTAGTTTGGGCCTTGTTTCATTTGGCTAGTTTCAACTCTTTCTGGCCAGGCTACCGAGGCAACTCAGATGGATGGCTCGAATTGCAGGATGGATAGGCAAGCTTCTCTTTTTGATACCATTAATCGCTTTCTTGTTAACGTAATAACGCCGCATTCTTCTTTAATATCTATAAAATAATTGAATAGAAGAAAATTCCAGAAAGTCTAGGGGAAAAGTGGATGTGGTTAATTTTTCCAGATAGGCATATATTTCTTTGGAAACCAGCGGACTGGAGATCTAAATTCCCAATTATGACTGTATAAAAGAAACGCGTATATCATTCACTAAAACTTCATTAAAGATATACGATGTAATCATTGCTTATCAAATCACGAGAAGAACATTTTCTGAAAGATAAGGAGGAGCATATAATGAGAATCATGACTTTCTTCCTAACTATCGTAAAATACCCTAAGAAGCATCTAATTCTTCCACATTAATGAATCAAATCATTTTAGTACCAAATCACCCTTCTGTCATATCCTAGTTAGTTTCAAAACAATTACTGCAGTCCCCGATTCAACTTATAAAATTGTTGAAATAGTAAATAAAACGCACATCTCAAACGGAGAAAGAGACTACGTCGTTCTACTTGAAAACTCGTTAGACAATTTAAGAACCAGTAATAAAACAATTAAAATGTTGGAGTGTAAGTCAAAATTAACACAATACATTCTCATATGTCTACCGCAGTTTTTCTTTCTTTCTCCGAAATCCTATATCAACAACCAATAGAGAAATCAATTAATAAAAGTACACAAACACACAAACACAAACACACACCATATATCCATAGAACAAAGTTGAAATATTAAAATCAAGCTACTATTTTACCGCTTATATCATGAGTGGTCAAAATAAAGTACAAATTTGCATTAACACATTAGCTATCAAATATATAACGGTATCCTTTCTTTGTTTGATCACTTAGCAAATGCAAAAAGGATACACATACAAACATTAAGCAGTAATTAACTTAATAGTGGGTGTTTAAATACAACTTAAATTTTGCATGAATTTAATCGAACAGTCCGTCACACGCTCAGCTAAGCATCCGAACTATTATAGGCCGATTTATCGAGACAGTCAAATGTCTAGTTAAATACTGTTTGTTGCGAAGAGCTAATATATATGCAAGTATGTATTAGGTTTTTCGAACCTAGTAACAAATTAGTTCAGTTGTGACCAGAAGGATAAACCAAAGGCAGCATGAACGGAAAGTATAATGTCATTCACATTCGTTTCGTGCTTACTGGCGACTCATCAGTAGGAGCCGGTATTACGCCCTTTAACCACTATATATTTGGTAGAAGAATGTGGAATAATAGGACGGTACAATCTCCTAGACGAATGTGTAAACCTGTAATAGTGAAGCTAACATCATCTAAAGTCAACGACAATGCGACTTCAATGCTAGCTCACACTATATAATATATATACCGAGTCTGTAAAGGATACTAACACTATGGCTATTGTGTTAGTAACTGATACCTTATTAAATCGATGAGTATCGGATACTAGCACTATGGTTTCCGAGTCGGTACATGATACCAACCTGATGGATATAAATTTATGCCAAAGTTCAACCAAATTGAGAATTACAACAATTTCCGAACACCTGTTACTCCAGTTAAACCATACACTCTCGCCTTCATTGATATCAGTTATCACATTTCGCGGTAAGTATGACATCATTCAATTCAATATATTACAGTTAAATACTGTTTGTTGCGAAGAACTAATATATATGCAAGTATGTATTAGGTGTTGCGAACCTAGTAACAAATTAGTTCAGTTGTGACAAGAAGGATAAACCAAAGGCAGCATGAATAGAAAGTATAATCTCATGCACATTCGTTTCGTGCTTACTGGCGACTCATCAGTAGGAGCCGGTATTAGGCTCTTTAGTCACTATATATTTGGGTGAGGAATGTGGGATAATAGGACGATACAATCTCCTAATAATGCTGTCTTTGGTTTATCCTTCTGGTCACAACTGAACTAATTTGTTACTAGGTCCGCAAAATTTAATACATATTTGCTAGAAATCTGTGAACCTGCTGTATTTAACATTTGCTTATCAAATGGATTGATTACTATGAACCAATAATCCGGTCGGTAAAGCGTTGCATATTTTTGTCTTTTATCCTGTAGAAAAGAGTGCAACACTGGAAAGTCTTGTTACCAAAAAGATAAATTACCTTCAAAACGCTGTCATTCAAGAATTGGAGCAGGCCCTCCGTCTTCCCGAGAAACAACTGCGAACCGAGCATATTGCAGCCTGGAATAGAGTAAGTTTGTCTTTTTCGTTTTTGAATGTCGTATATTTGTCTATAAATGATATATCACATTTTTCAATAGCCGACTTGTGTGTTGCTAAGTTCAGATACATACCACAACTACTTGCATATGTTCGTAATTTTGCCACATACATTTATGCGCCACCATTGATAACTTGTAAATTTAGTTTTGAGGAAATGGCTTTTGGTTGTTTTTGTCAAAAAAAACGATGAAATGATAGAACGCGTGCCAGATACGGGAACTGTGTTACGGCTTCTAAATAAATCCTTAGCTCATTGGTGCCTGGGTCTATGTTTTCGTTTGACATGATGTTAACGTTTTTTGATTAACTTCTACTTAGCTTAATAAATTACATAAAACGTTGTTCGTGTCCGAAAATACTTTCGAAGTATTTTTTTGCCACTGGTGCTTCAGTGTATGATCTGGTTTTACATTATGAAAAATTTGGTTCTTGTTGATGACACTGTTGTTTCAGGTGTTGATGATTATGCTGTTGCCGTCGTATTTGCTAATGACGATGTTGATGATTATGACTGTTGTTTTTTATCTTGAGTTTTTGGGTATTTTTTTTCCGATGCGTCTGTTGTTTTTTTGTTGATGAGGATTGAGGTGATGTTTTTGCTTTTTTGGTTTGGTTGATGCTGTTCGTATTGTCGCTTTCACTTTTGATGCTGTTTTTGCTGATGTTGTCCATGCTATTATTGATTTAGTTTTTGTTTCTGATGCTATTTAAATTGTGATCAATCGGATCTTTGTGTAACTGCCCGTGTACAGCTATTACCCGCGTACGCAAAACGCGGCATTGGAATAAATGAAGCTTACACACTGTAAAACCATTTCAAAAAATATTTACACTGTTGTTACTAATTTGAATTAATTAATTTAAATTCACACCATATATGGCTTATCAAATATTTTGCAATATAATAAAATGAGCAATATATCAAATACAGACTCATCATATAGATATGTACAAGAAAGCTTAAAGACATAAATCATTTTCACAATATATATAGAAGTAGTGATACATTGGCCATTCAACGGAGCGACCATTTTTGCACTTGGCTTTATCATTGCCGTTAGGAACTGCGGTCTAGAGAATTCAGGTAAAGTGTAATAAACCCGCGAAATCAATTATTGGATAATTTTATTGTCTCTATATATATATATGTGTGGCGAAAGCTACAAACAGTTAATGTTCGTTACTCCATAGAAATTCTGCAGCCGACATTTCCAGTCACGTACAATGTATGTAAGACTACTAGAGGTAAGAGCCGCATATCTAATTTTAATTTCCATATATATGCAATGCGGTTTGACCCGCTCTAGTCAGTTTGCCGTCGTACTCTGATGATGATCATGTAAGGTCGAAACGCGTCTGTGCATTGCGACTGGCGGTAGTTTTATTGTGGAGTTCGACGACTGGTTAAATACATTGGGATTGGTGTTTACTTCAAGCTCGCAAACTTGATTTAAAGAATTGTTACCACCACCCGCGCAATAAATTATTGTTTAATTGTATTGTCTATATATATGTGTGTGTGGCGAAAGCTGCAAACAGTTAATGTTCGTGACTGCATAGAAATTGTGCAGCCGACATTTCCAGTCACTTACAATGTATGCAAGACTACTAGATGTGAGAGCCGCATATCTAAATTTTATTTCCATATATATTCATTGCGGTCTGATCCTCGATAATCAGTTTGCCGTCATACTCTGATGATTATCATGGAAGATCGAAACGCGTCAGTGCGTTGCGACTGGCGGTAGTTTTGTTATGTTTAAACAATAATTGATTGCGCGGGTTGTGGTAACGATTCTTTAAATCAAGTTTTGTTATGTTGTTCGACGAATGGTTAAATACAATGGGATTGGTGTTTACTTCAAGCTCGCAAACTTGATTTAAAGAAATTAATATGATAGTTTTTTATATAAAATATGAGATAAACCATAGTTATCATGAACTTTCGTTCAGCCATGCAAGTGAACCCTCATAATCACAATTCCAGAGATCATTTTGATCACATATTTTTCGAAGTTCAGCGCAGAGCAGTTTTAAAGACATCTTAGCAGGAGGCATGTCTCTCAGCCTTGTAGAATCTCCGCCATTTGCGTTCGCGGGCTGTCGATTTGCAATATAGGTTTCGCAAAGGTCCGATCGATCCCAATTTCCAAGTACGCATCAAGTTTGATTGGCTGGGTGCGGATTCGTCCCTTTCTTCCGAAGGCTTCAACATCGTTCATATTAACCACTGGGAGTGAGTTACGATCTAATCTTCGTTGACTGGCAACGTTTCGGTACGATATTTCCCTCATCATCCTCAGGCCTGTAATCACACATACACAGTGAAATGCCCACAATAGCAGCCTGTTATGAAATTGATTGTAAATTGTCATGTATATTTAAAAAAGAGAAATATTTAGTAGCTTGTCCCTAATCCATACAAGGGACGATGATGATTATTTTGTATTTTCTTTCATTGTTGCTGTTGATTTTGGTGTTTTTTATGATGACGATGATGATGATGATGATGATGATGATGGTGGTGGTGATGATGTTACTGTTCATCAGTTTTTGTTATTGTTGATTATGACGATTTTGTTTTTGCCTTTCATATTGTGGATAATGAGTGTTGTTGTTTTTGCTGTTTACGGTGTGTGTGATTTTGCTTCTTTTGTTGTTGCTGATGTTGATATTTTTTCTCTTGTTCTTTTTTGATAATGATGATGTTGTTGCTCTTAATGCTGGTTATTATTCTGCTACTTTTGTTGTTGGTGGTGGTGTTATTGCTGTTGTTTCTTTATGTTTTTAATGATTATGCTGCCGTTGTTACTTTTGGTATTGTTTTTCGATACTATTTAATTTTTACTATTGATAATGATTTTATCTTTCTTGATGATGACGCTATTGCTTTTGTTGTCGTTGTTTTTCATAATTATGGAGATTTTGTTGTTGGGGCTGTTATTGTTTCGGCTGTAATTTTTGCTGTTGCTTATTTCGTTATATTGATGCTGGAATTCTTGTTGCTGCTGATTTCGCTGATGATAGTGATGTTGCTTTTGTTGTTGGTGCTTTTGCTGTTAGTTTTTGTTGTTGGTGAGTTTGATAATGAACTTGTTGCTTTAGATAACACTGTTTTTGCTGTTGCTGAAGGTGTTCTTGATTTTTTCTTGCTTTCATTGCTATTTGTGTTTCTCTGATCGTCTTTGTTGTTATTGCTGTGATGTTTTATCATGATGATATTGTTTTAAATAATGATGATGATGAGGACAATTTTCTGTTGGTGCTGTTCTTTTTATTGTTTAATTTTTTGTAGTTGATTCTTCGGTTGTCTTTGCTGTTCATATTTTATTTGGTGTTGATGATGATGTTTCTGTTGTTCCTTTTTTTTGATGATTTGATTGATTTTGTTGTTGTCTATGTTTGTAATAATATTCTTCATTCGGTTGTTGTTGTTCTAGTTGATGTTGATTTAAAAAATTCTGTTTCAGTCGTTTCTTTTGTTGAAGCTTTTAGTGATAATCATCTTGTTAATGGTGTTCTTTCTTTTTGTTTCTACATTTGCTGCTGTTGTTGTTGATACTGATTATGTTGTTATTGTTGTTGCTTTTTTGTGTTGTTGAGGATAAATTATCGTTATTTTTACTGACGATTATCTTGTTTATATTGCTACTGTTTTGGTGTTTATAATGTTGTTTCTGTCATTGATGTTGATAATGTTGATGCTTTTGCTGTTTTTATTGATGCTAGTGATATTCTAGTTGTTTTTTATAAGAATTATTATGTTATTGTCGATTTAGTTGCTTTTGTTGTTGTTAATTATGATGATCTTCTTGCTGTTGCTGCTATTTTTGATGATGATGATGATGTTGTTGTTGATGTGATTGCTTTTGTTGTTATTTCTGGTGTAGGTATTGTTGCTAATAATGTTGTTGATGATAATGGTGATGTCGTTATTAAGGTTACTATATTTGCTGTTGTGTTCCTCCATTTTTGTTTGTGCTCATGATGATGTTATTGCTTGTTTTGTTCTTGATGATTAAAAGATGTTCCATGTGCAGCGCTGTCATCATTCAATTTGTTTGTGCGGGACAACCGATAGTTCATAGATCGGTAAAATTTTGATCCCTTTACATTTCCAGGTGCACAGAATGTGTTTGGCGTTGATTGATGTGTTCGCATTTGTCCCGTCATTCTGAAGCCGTCAATCAGCTGCTTGTCTGAAAATGATGTTGGAACCAGATTTACCGATTTTTCCCTAAAAATCTGGTTCTTGATAATGTTTTTTATTTTTACTGTCCTTGTTATTGTCTTTTACTTTATTAAACTAACATTGGTTGTGCGGGCGGTGATAATAATTACGTTTTTATCAAGGTTGTAATCTTGACATAAACACCTGACCCATTATGTACATACATTTGTCAGTAAAAAACGAAGTATGGTATAGTATGGGAAAGGAAATTCGTCTAGTAGACCAATTTCGTCCTTATTGGGAACTCATTGCGTACTGCCCAGAATTTGCTGCGGACTGTGCTCGAACATGTGCACGTCTGCTTCGGAATTTAGTGTTCTTACCATTAGTTAGTATATTACTGAAATGTGCGTGTAGTGTGAAGTAGGGCGGCTCAGTGGTTAGACTACCAGATTCCGAAGCAGTTGTGCCCTGATTCGAGCTCTGTCCGCGGTAAATTCTGGACAGTGCGTGATGAGTTCCCAATAAGGACGAAACCGCTCTACTGGATGAATTGCCTTTCCCTCACTATATTATGCTTAATTTATACTGACAAATGTGTATATATATAATGTGTCAGGTGTATATATCAAGATCGCAAACTTGATTAAAATTAATTGCCTTTCATGTTGTTGTCGTTGTTATTTATTATGATGTTTTTTTTTTAATTTAAAATAATGCTTCACTGATACAAGCGATTTTTTTCACAGAACGCTAGGTCGTCTTCTTTGCAGTTCTTTTGGCTAAGTCGTGGCGTACAACAACTCAAAATCTAATAAGCCATTTTAAGACTGCTTTCTAGTTATCTCTCAAAATGTTGAATATAAAGATTACACAGTCAAAGAAATCCACTTTTTTCTCCCTCTGGTTCATAAAAACTTACTTGTTGACAGTGTATATTAGATTACCGGCCGTAATAAAAATTCTATAGTTTTTTCTTCATATTTTTATGCTAAGGCCTGAAACACTAAACTCTCGCTAACTGTATTATACATTCTGACTTTAACATATATGTGTTAAGCATTTTAGAATGAAAATAATTAATTTCTTCTTTAACAGATAGTAATTTTGTTACGTTCCTAAAATTAACTACATCATTCGTTCTTCTTTATCATCATCATCATCATCATGCCCAGCCATATAAAATCCAAAAGTGTTTAAAGTTTCACTGCCATATCACCATTGGAAGCAGAGAAAAAATATAAATAACGACAAAAATAATAATTTAGGCACAAATTATTAATGAGATTTGAAAGAGAGATTACCTAGTTACTTTAAGTATGTTTGTCATGATAACTCACAGACGTGGGGCGGACTAAGCATCTACACAAAAAAATTATGGCCAAGTCAGCATTAGGCCAAGGCAATATCAGCAATACAGCTTTCTTGCGGCTTTCACTCTTTCATGTCCTAAACAAGGCAAACCTCGCAGTTAATTTTGCACTATTAGGAAAAAGTGACGAAGATGATTCTACTAGACATCTCCAACAAGATCGTCACTGAGCTCGATTTGATGCCATATCGCGAAGGGTTTCTAACCAAGAACTATTTTGCACAAATGGACCCCATCCTGGCAGACGAGTGGGTCCTATACTACCCAATTTGGATGTAAGTGACTTCAATTGTTCCTGACATGTCAAAATCGGGGCTCTACTTGGCAATCGAATTGAGGGCATACGCAAAACGTGACCGAGCCAACGAAATTGATGGAGCCTTATTTGGTTTTTTAACGAGAAGCCCTCGTAAAATCCAAAAATACGTCTACGAATGTCAACGTTGGTTATTTGTTGTTGGTAACCAATATGTGCTATGCTTCTCAAGCAACGATGGTCGAATGCTTGTAAGCGTCTAAAATCATCAACTTTAAGGGGCCAAGTTTCACTAGCGTAAAATAAAACTGCGCGTACACGACCTTTAAGGCAGAGTGAAATACTCGCATTTCACCATAAATGACGAAGGTTCGAGAAAGCTACTCTAGCTTTCATGATTCTTATTCTCACCCCGTCAGACATATTGCGTAAGTTATCGATAGAGCTCCCAATATATGTCAACGTGCCAACTATCTCTTGATCTTCATTCTGCAGTCGCAAAGTCTGAGTAAGTTGTGAGTAATCCTGTAAAAGTTTCTTACATTTAGAGGGTGCTAATCTCATACCGAGAGACGGAACAACGTCTGCTAATCTGTTCAAGGTGACCTGAGCAGCATCTAGATTGTCGAATAATAGTACGATATCGTCTGCATAGTCAAGATCGACTAATTTACCGCTCGTGAGAGCTTCACCTCAAGCATCCTGAATGTATGGAAGAGTGTTTTTCATAAAAGCATCGATTATAAAATTAAACAAATAGGGGTAAAGTAGACAGCCTTGGTGAACACCACTGCTGGTTTCAAAGTTCTGCGTTAATTCTTTTTAGACCTTAATGCGACCAGAAGTATTTGTGTAGAGAGCTTGTATAATATTAACAAATTTTGTGGGCACATCACTTTTCGCTAAAATATGGAATAAAACATTGCGATCCACTGGGTCAAATGCACCCTTAAAGTCTAGAAAGTCGGCTAGTGTGGGACGGTGACATAAATGTCGCTGTTCAAGAATTTGACTTAACGTAAAAATATTATTTGTACAACCTCGTCCTGGGTGGAATCCCACCTCTTCTTCTCTAGTGTAAGATTCACGAGAATCACTATGATGACGTAGGACAATCGAAGCAAATAGCCTAGATACGACTGAAGTGAAGCTTATACCACGGTTAACGCACGAATTACGATTGCCTTTTTTGAAGATAGGAATGATGGTCGACTCATTATAATTAAGTGATACAGTCTCATCATTCTATATAGTACGAAAAAGCTTAGTCAACGCTCCTGTAATTATATTGCCTCCATCCTTAAATAATCCCGGAAGAAAATCACCAGGGCTTGCAGCTTCGCGACGTTTAAGAGGTAGGATTGCATCACGTATTTCAAACTCGGATGGTTCTTCAAGACTAACATTCCACACAGCTGATATAGGCAAACTTTCGGGAATCGGAGCTGACACGGGTGCCCAAAAAAATTGATCTTTGATGTATTCAGCCCACCTATCAAGACGATTAATTTTATCGGTTATTAAATGGTTGGTACTATCATTTATAGTTTCGGTATCCTTTAATTTTCTCTGACCTTTTGTGCAGCGACTATTCCCTGACGCGAAAGCTCTTTCCATTTCTTCAGCCTTTCTGGTCAAAAAGTTTTCGAGATCGACTTTTAGACTGCGCTTAAGTTGGTGTCTATTGCGACGAGTAATATTATGAGCCGAGCCATGTGGAATTTGTCGCCTTGTTTCGAGTATCTCTATAGATTTTACAGAGAGCCAATGATTATTTCTACGGGGGCCTGTAATGTCACATACAGTAGCACCTGCGTTGTGCATAGTGGAGCTTATCTTGGAACAAAGTAAATTCGGATTGTCGCCATCAAGACCAGTTAGCTTTGACTTTAGAATATCTTCATATTTTTGTCGGAAGGACGGTTGTTCGAGTTTGGTTACATCTATTTGAGTTTTATTCTTGTTTATTTTCGCGGGAAATTTTAGTACAAATCTACATCGGATATGAGCATGGTTATTATTGCACGTCGAGCTTAAAGTGTACCTTCAACCTAAATGAAATTCTGCGTTACTTGAGCGCCAAACTTGAGTATTCATGTCATCCATAATCATGACTATATCTGCACTTTGTGTTCTACTTAGCAAAGAGCTTAGTTCGGAGTAAAAAGCGTCCTTGCTTTCGTCTTTGCTGCAATCGGTAAGAGAATATGCAGATACAACGAAATGACAACGATGATTACGGTTTTTTTGCATTGGTTTTAGTAGATGTATTTAAGCGTGCCGCACACTGTCGATTATTTAAAGAGATATATTCAATTAAGCAAGCTTCAGCTCGTGTGCTAAGGACAATACCAACGCCCCATTTACCGGCTTGGAAAAACCCCGTTGAACCAGATGTTCAAAGCCAATAATGCGTAGATAGAGATGGTGAAACCAGTTCTGTAATGCACGTAGGTTCCTGTATTCAGGCTTCAGATACGCAACATCAATTTCTAATTTATCCAACGCACACGTGAGAGTCTCTCGTTGCCCATGTTGTTTTAATGTTCGCACATTAATTGTGCCTATGTTACAACATAACCTATGTTTAATGAATGATAGTCTACTTAAATTATTTTCGATATTTGGCAACTCGATATTGGCTCAGTGATATGATCAACATCAACCATATTCATAGTATCTAAAAGAGTATTATTGTTAGATTGCGAAGAGGAAATCGAAGGAATGAAGTTAGAATCGGAGATAAAGTTGCCTGCCTTAGCCCGATTTCACTTATTCACCCTGCTTGGCTCATTAGATGAGGCACCCTTTTTATATTGCGTGACGGCCGATGCAGTTTGTAATCATTGTAATTCGTATTGTTCATTGTTATAAGTGGACTGTAAAATAACACTGGGTCGCCCATTCCTAGTGAGGACGATTTGCATTCGGAGTTTTCCTTCTCCTAGATAGTCTGCCAACAAAGTCTGATGAGCACTATCTGCCCAGATGCCGGTGGCTATAGATTCCTTCAGCAGCCGTAACTTTCCCGTCGCTCTTATTCCGTCACTACACATTTAACAATAGAAGTTACTGCGTAGTAAGACCAAATTCGAAGCTTCAAATGAAATGGGATGAAGGCTGTGTCCCTTTTAGACTCGGCAAGTTTCATGCTACCATTCTTGGGCTGACTAGCTAGTGTCCGCCAATCTTCAGGTTGGAATTTTTAAGGCTGCGGACCATAAATATGTCTGCATTATTGACAGCTTTTTAGGTGGACACGTCATAGGGTATATATTTGCGACGAAGGATTTGTTGAAGATTGCGTTTTGTCTTCATTTCCTGTAGAATGATGCTGTCCAACCTAAGAATTTGTTAATTTTTGTATTAAATTAGAAACTTCTTTTGGCCACGTTTAAATGTCCAGATATTAGTGACTCCAAACAAATTCTAGCATTGCTATTGCGTTTCCTTAAATAAATTATTTTAAAGCGGCATTACATTCACGATTTTAGCTGCCTAACTCGATATGAAATCGCGACATTGGCAAATAAGATTCCTTTAAAAATCTTCTACAACGTAAATAGTATTAGGTATTTACAGTACTGCATTACGAGTGTGTATAAACTTTACAGTTTTATTAAAGATAATCTTATTTTGTTTCTCATCCCTAGCCTATTTAATAATAACTGGATCATTATGTTATTAGTTTAGTCTCATTCTCTCTTAGATACGTTTTTAGAATTTTCTTTTAATGGAAAAAACTATGGTTAATGAATTAAAATCTTAAAAGTTCAAATAGCATTTGTGTTATTTTATCATTGTGACTTTTCTATGTGCGAAGAGATAAATAATTTATTGCTTAATAGAAAAATATAACATTTGTATTTTTTCTCAAGTATCAAAGAGTAATCATATATTATCTGACTAGTTATTGGTTCATAACCTGTTTGATTTGAATTATACTACAACTCAAATGGAACAAAGTTTATTTGTAATGTTGATATTATTGATTTTGCTTGGACCTTTGTTAAGATTTGGCGCAGCGGTGTGAGCATAAGTCATTCGAAAGCTCCCGGAGCGTTAAACGGTGATCGTATAAACTCAACCCTGTACTATCTTTTGGCTAACGCTCAAGACACGATTTCTGGCATTGCCGAGGACAGTAGTGAGACAACTTCATCATACGCGAAGCCCAATGTACTGGCGCAATCAAAAGGAAAATTAAAATCAGTGTTGAATAGTGCAAATTATGAACCAGTTGAAGTTGCGTCGGCCAATCGACGTAAACTGTTGACCCTCAACGATACCGACTCAGATGACTTACATCAAGCCAATTTAATAGGGTTGGATCGTGATGCAAACATGTTGCCGCATACTAACGCTAATGGATCCACTGATAGCAAAAGCAGGTTTAAAATCTCGTCAGGCGTCTGGAAAAGTCTTGTAAAAATGCAAAAGACAGAGAATTGCGCACAATGTCCTTCGTTTCTGTAAGTTATTCCTATATGCTTACTTTTGATTGATTTCTTCCATTCGTGCCATTGCTGAGACGACCATGGTTTAGTTATCCAATAATACAAAATATCAGTTGTTCATAAACCACTTCTAAATAGACATTCATTGCTTCATATATGTCATAACAATAGAAATTTCTGGCATGAGGATTAGTAGGCCATGGTCAGTCGTACCGGCAACGTTATTAAGAATTTTGCCACTACTTTAGTTATATCATTATCCCTCTCTTTAAAAATAATTACGCTTCTCTAATTGATCCTGCCAACGTCTGTCAATTATCTAGCTAAATTTTAGAATCTTCAATAAAAGTGAAGTAGAATTGCCTCGTTACGCTGCGTCCATATTTCTGGTGCGTAATTCTCGCTATCAAGCGCATATAGGTCTTCCTGCTTCCCTGATTGGTTCAAACGCGATAGTTCGTGCGCTAACGAGTCCTGTTATGTTTAACGACTGGCTGAATAAAATTAGATTTGTGTTTATTGCTATTTCGCAAACCTAATTTAGAGGATTGATATCACCAGCGGCGAAATAAAAGATTTTGCACTTTTTTATCATCAAGTGGTCTAGTTGAGAGACATAGGCAATACTGCATATGGATGTAGAATCTTCTATTACCTACTTTGCAAGTAACTTCGATTTCCGTGTTTATTATTATATTAGTATTATTATTATATTTTTGAACGATTATCTGACATCCTGACCACCGTATGTTTACCATGGATTTAGTTTAAATGTATAATTTAAAAAAAAATAATTTCGCGCTAAAACGCATAATGTATATTGCTATTGTGTAAATATTTCAGAATTTCTATATTTACTGTATGCCTCATAAAGGTGCGATAAATTTTGTATTCTTCAAATCGAGTAATGGTTTACATTGTAGCAAAATCTGGTTTCGCCAGACCTCATACAAATTGAAACGTCTGGTGTGAAACTCAAGAAAAATAAGGTATTATACATTATTTGATTTAGCAAGCATTGGATGTGCGGGTGGTCATAAAAACCATTTAAATCAAGTTTGCGAGCTTGAGATAAGCATAAATCATATTCTATTAAGACAACCAAACAACATGGCATAACTTCGGTCAGCTGCACGTGCTGATGCGTTTTGTAAAGATTTCAAGCAATTTATGTTCGTGACTACATATAATTTGTTACCGACATTACAATCAAGTACAAAGTAAACGAAACTACTATTAGCGAAAGCTGCGCTTGAGATATTCCGTATCTTTTATATACGATGAAGTTTGCACCGCATTAGTCAATTTGCCGTCGTATTCTGATGATGATCATGGAAGGTCGAAACGCATCAGTGCGCGTGACGGGCCGTAGTTTTGGTATGTTGTGTTACTGGTTAAATAAAATGGGATCGATGCCTACCTCAGATCCACAAATGTGATTTTGTTATTATTTAATTTTTATGTGATTGATAATAGACTGAGTTAATTAAATCATGCTCGTAGACTTGAAATAAACATGATCCAAAGTTTTAACCCGTCGTACAATATAAGTGAATTTATAAAATTACAACTAATCAAAACCACACGGCTTCCACCTCTAAAAAAGGATCAGGAGTTCTTATGCTTGAAGCCTATGCTTAAATTGCATTGATAAACGAGGTAAAAAATGAACGTTTGAAAATAAAACAAGACATTACGTATTAAAATGAATAATAAAGTGATTAGAAAAAATGATGGCGAAACATACTATTCTTCCGACGACTAAATCTGAAACCCGATACATATGAGCCATATGCACTCCACTTAAAAGACAAAAGACTAGCCGAGTTACATTATTTAGTATATAACTGAAATTTGTGTGAAATGTGCGGCAGGATGGCTCAGTGTTTAAAGCACGAGATTTCAAAGAAAACGTGTCCACGTTCGAGCCCTGTCCGCAACCATTTCTAACCAGTACGTGATCACTTCCCAATAAGGACGAAACTGGTCTACTGAATTAATTGCTTTTTCTACACTATACAGTGCTTAGTTTATACTGACAAATGTATGTACTTAATGAGTCAGATAATTATATCACGATCGCAACCTTGATTACAGTAATTGTTATCACCGCCCGCGCAACCAATGTTCGTTTTATTATCTACATGTAGTAGTGTGGTGTATGTTCATTAATGACAAATTGAGAATGGTTAGTTGGAAGTTTGAGTCAAAATGTATACCATATGTCCTCCACCTAAAAGAAAAAGACTGACCAGGTTATATGAGTTAGAACATAACTGAAAACTGTGGCTCAGTGTTTAGAGCATCAGATTTCGAAGCAGACCTGCCCAGGTTCGATCAATAAGGACGAAATTGGTCTACTGGATGAATTGCCTTTACTACACTATACAAGGCTTAGTTTACACTGATAAATGTATACACTTAAAAAGTCAGGTGTTTATATCAAGATCTCAACTTTGATTATAGTAATTATTTTCACCACCCGCGCAACCAATGTTCGTTTTATTATATAAATGTATTATTGTAATGTCTGCTCACTAACGGCAGGTTGGAGATGGTAAGTTGGAACTTTGGGTCTAAATGGATGCCATATAAGCTCCTTCTAAAAGAAAAAAGACTAACCGGGTTACATCAGTTAGTGTATAATCGCAAATTATGTGTAGTGTGCTGCAAGTTGGCTCAGTGGTTAAAACACCAGATTTGGAAGCAGACCTGCCCAGGTTCCAGCCCTGTCCGCGGCAAATTCCAGACAGTACGTAATAAGTTCACAATAAAGACGAAAGCGGTCTTCTGAATGAATTGCCGTTGCTACACTATGCAATTCTTAGTTTATACTGACAAATGTATGTACTTAATGGGTCAGGTGTTTATATCAAGATCGCTACCTAGATTATAGTAACAGATCAGTGTCTTTGTAGTAAATTCAAAGAGATATACCGGTCTTTCCAAACCTCGAAAATTTTATGGTTAGCCACAAACTCGTGGAGCTACGACAGCCGTAGTATTTCTTATAACTACGTGGCCTATTATTTGATTGACCCGTGGGCCGCAACATAAACTAACAAAAATCATACTCAAGCTAGTATAACCAGTAATGAATAAACACAAAAACCGTCAAGTAATTTAAAATGAAAAATATCCATATCAACAGAATGATAATGTTGGATTTCTCCTTATTGTTCTCTGAGAAAAACAACAGCTATTGTCGCTGACTCGATTAAAATTGAACATTCAGGTTTACACATAGATATTTGTGCAATTTATGATCTTGTAATGGCATATAAAAGTTTTTCTAATAAAATGGTAAGCATCATTTTCATATCTCAGGGAATCATTAGGCATCATATATTAGCTATTTTGCCAACTTTCTTTTAATCCTTCATAAATATCTTTTTTATTCAAGGTTTGATGTTTGATGTTAACATTTGTCAGAATAAACTAAGTAGCGTATAAGAGAAAAAGATAATTCATCCAATAAACTGGTTTCGTCCTAATTTGGAACACTTCAAGGACTTTATTTTATTTGTCTGCGGACGGAGCTCGAACCAGGGTACATATGCTTCGCAGTCTGTGGCTCTATTTATTGCACTACGTAGCCGATCATTACACTCAATTTCCAGTTATATACTAATATTTGTTTTTGTTATCGTTTCCTTCAAGCGGAACCTATGTGGCATATTTTAAGACAAAGTTCCGAAGAGAAACCACAAATATATCATTATAGAACAGGCACCATGCTACTGGGAAAGTGTTATTGAATTGAAGGTTTATACAATTAAAAAATCATTTATGCGAGGGTTGTGATAACAATTATTTAAATCACGTTAGATAATGGTTTTGCGGAGAACTAATATACATGTGATTGTGTATTAGTACAAATTAATTACCTTGTCCTTTTTGGGCTGAACGAGAAATTAATCTATTCCCTGATGTGCAACATATTTCTATTAATAACAAATTAGTTCAAATAGGACCAAACTCTGCATGAATATAAGGTATAATGCAGTGTGCACATTCGTTTCGTGCTTACAGGCATCATATCAGTGGGATTTGTTGGAGTAACAGGTGTTCAGAAGAGTGCTCTAATTCGTAATTTTGGTAAAATTTAGCAACCGTTGAAATCCATTGTGTTGGTACCATGTATCGACTTAGCATCTACAATGTTGGTATCATGTAATTATTCGGCAACCATCGTGTTGTTATAAGGCTCGGTATATATTGTATATAGAGAGTTGGCTTTGAAGTCCTGTTGTTGAAGGATATATGAAATTAGCTTCACTACTGCAGGTTTACACATTCTTATAGAAGATTTTACCGTCCAATTGTCCCAAGTTTTGCACCGTAAATATGTAGTGAACATAGGGCGTAATACCGGCACTTATTGATGAGTCGTCAGTATTTACCAAACGATTTTGCACATGAAATTATACCTTCCGTTCATGCTGACTTTGGTTTATCCTTCTGGTCCTATTTGAACTAATTTTTTTCTGGGCGCGCAACATCTATTACACGTCTTCATATCTAAATCATGGTCGTTATCGTGATATAGACACGTTAATTTAAATTTTTCACTTGCTCCATTAGTTTTTTATAACTTGTGATAAAATATGGATTGAAGAAACGGCCCCAAATGGATTGCCGGGATTTTTCGGATGAAGAGGAAAACTGGGAATAATCTTTAAAAGAAACATGTTGCGCGACAGGAAATAAACAATTTACCTGATTTTCGGATTGCGTACCGAAATATTTGAATCCACTGTCATCATGATTTTTGCAAATATTTCGGTCTCCAATTATGGAGACCTTTTTCAATGCCAAACACATCACACACTTAGTTGACAATCAATATGTCAAGTGGAAATATTAATTTAAACCGCCTCATTTATACTTGTTTTTAGATCTCTTAAGCATAACGTTTTTTTATAAAAATGTTAGGAAAGTGTATGTTAAATTGGTTTGTGTATGTGTCTACATGTATACACTCTTCGCAATGAGGTTACAGTGATATAATGACAATTAATGACAACTCACTAGATAAGCGTACGTCATGCCTGTGTGTATGTGTTCTCGTTTGTTTTGAATTGAGGAGTAATCAGTTAATGCAAGTGTACACTCATCCCAGTGAAATTACAGCGATTTGGCAACATCTGACTATTCACTGGATAAGCGTGTTTGTGTGAGCGTTTACTTAAAACAGAGCTAATCTGTTACATAAAATTACAGGCACGTGTAACGGTCTACGTAACTTGCTGCTCCATATTTGAACTAATTTGTTGCTATGTGCGCAATACCTCACACACCATTGTATACATTAGAGTTCCCGGCTTTAAATAAAATACAGTATATGATAGTCAAGGTTTTAGTTTTAGCATTTTAAAATTTTGATTACCGTGACATAGTAGCAATACAGTTATAACAAATAACAAAAGGTTCGATACTGTCTCTCTCCCCTAAAATATTCTGCATACGATGATGTATAGGTGAGGTAATGATTGGTCTGCTAATTATAAAAAGTTATATATTGAGTTTAGTTACTGAGACAAATTCTATGATTAAAATAGTGTTGAGTCAAATATATATAAATAGAATGGTTTTGGAACGAGGTTACCACATTTGCTTAAATCTGCTATTGTGATCAGTGTTGTGTTGCCTGATGATGGTGCTGGAAAGTAGGCACCAAAACGTCGCCAGTAAACAAAGATGTGATAGAACCGCATTTCCAGTTGAAGTAAAAATGAGTCAACCCGATCAAAGACAAAACAAAATTTGAAATAGTGATAAATCGGATCTTTGTGTAACTGCCCGTGTACAGCTATTACCCGCGTACGCAAAACGCGGCATTGATAACCTGAATGCTTACACACCGCAAAATATTGAGTTCAAAAACGTGTAACGGTCATACAAGTAAAACTAAAATGATAACTGTCATTTCTTACTGCACACGTCAGACCTATTTTACACTTACTTTTCTAAATTAAGTAATTACGAGTGGCATTTCGGTGAGGAGGGGCATGACACTATTAATAGAGTAAATAATTAATAGGTAGCAAAATTAAATTAGAAACGGATAAAGTGTTTCAATAGGGTAGAAAGTTAAATTAAATGGTACGTAAAAGAAATTAAAATTGCCTGATAAAGAAGATACTAGTAATAGTGCAAAGAAAATAAAATAAAAATAAACCTTGCCATCATGTATAGATAAATGTATGTTAAAGGCGCTACACTAACAACAGAACGTAAGATAACAGATAAAATAAGATAACAAGTAATCAAGGATGAAATAATTAGATAATCAAAATAAATTAGGCGATATTGAATTAATCCATCTCCACCTCTGTAAAGTTAATATCAGTCCAGTGTTCTTATTCTTTTACTTGAGTTGATTTCGATTCTGATTCTGATTCGTGCACCTCAGTTTTCTATCGTATTTTCATTTAGTAAGCTACCCAAATAGACCCAGTGATTTTTCTACGGCTGTTTCATTCATTATGTTATTTCTCGATTTAATTTCGATGGATTCTCTAATCAGTCTAGTCGATCTGCTACGGCTACAAATTGATATACGTCTGCACCCATCCCAATTAATTGTGTGTCCTGTCTTCTACTGTATGGCGTGCAAGATCTGATCTATTAACATAAGTATACTTGTATGCGGTTTTTATGTCTCCTTTCTAACCTTAATTGGGCGCATGGTTTCCACCCACATTACATCAAGTTACAGCCGTTACATGGAATTTCATATACTCCTGATGTGTCTAGCGGTTCTATTTTTTCCTTTTGGTTGGGAAGCATAATACCAGTGTATGGTCTGTTTTAAAATAGTACGTATATTGCATTTTGATGCTACCATTTTTATTTTCCTACTTAGTTTAGAGTCATATATAACCATTACCCTCCGGTCATCTTTTTAATTTATTTGACTTCACGTACTTCCAGTCATGATTAAATTTACTTATAACGCTCATTATAGTTGCTTCAATTAACTTTAGAGGATACCCATTAGCACTGAATATTTCGCAGTCTCCCTAATTCAATCTCTCTATGTTTTTTATCTGTTAATCTTAAGCTTCTCTATTATCATCGATTTGATACCGATTTTCATTCTATATGGATGATTTTGATCGAAATTAAGAAGGATACCTGAGTATCCTTCCTATAAACATCCCGTTCTAGTTTTTTACTGTTTCTAATTAACTTGACATCCAGAAATGGTAATTCGCCATATGATTCATTTTCAATTGTAAATTTAAGCTCGCTCACCTGATTTGCTATAAGCTTAAGAAATTTATCAGATGATCCCTCCCCCGTGATTCCAAATAACTAATATATCATCCGGGAGTCAAAAGTTAGTACAATTTAGGATTAGCGTTATATCTAAGAGAGTCTTCTCCATGTAATGCATGAAGATATTAGCTATTGGAACCGATAGTGGTTGGCCCCATTGGAACACCTCTAATTTGCTTATAAAATGCATTCCTAAATTTAAAATAAGTTGAGGACATACATACATACATCATCTCCATGACGTGTCTAATCGTCATTTTGCTTCCTTCCAATATTACTGGATGATCAACAAGGAAACGCTGAAAATAGTCTAGTGCTTTAGGTACTGGTATATTGGTGTACATTGACACCACATCTAAACTCGCCAATCTATCGTTTTCATTAAGTTCACATTTATCTACAATCTCAACCAAATGGTATGAATTCATCAAAGTATTGTCTAAGAAGTACGAATATTTCTTTATTCTATTACATAGAAACTTAGACATTTTATATGTTGGAGAGTGTTGGACATTAACAATAATTCTCAAAGGGTTGTCTGGTTAATGTATCTTTACTAAACCGTACACTCTAGGTGCGACTGTATCTCTTTGTATAAGAGCGTTACCATGCGCTTGATCTAATTCTCCTTCAGCAATCATATTATTGACCAATAATTTAACTTCTCCTTGTAGCTTATCCGTAGGATCTTTATTAATTTTAGTGTATACCTCTATATTGTCTAGTTGTTCATACATTTTATCATTATAGTCAGATTGATTCATCAGAACCGTCGCTCCTCCTTTGTCTGCTTTCAAACATATCACACTGTTTGCTATTAACTCTTTCCTGAGACTTTTTATTTCATAATTTGGTTTATATTTTTCCTCTGTGTACGTTAGCACAGCTGCGGCTACGTCTAATTCAAACCTAACTTTATCCTTGTCTGAGAGGAATTGTGCTATTTTAACAGCCTCAGTAATTATCTCATTTTTTGGTGATTTCTCAATTTGGATAGCTGTATTCAGACCACGATTAAGCATTTCCAGCTGTTTCTCATTAAGATTTATTTTAGAGAGGTTTACCACTCGATTAGTTACAACAGGACACGTCCTAACTGTGGTCTGTCTATAGATGCCCAAATTTCCTAACTTTCTATCATGCCTAATGTGAACCTTTTTTATCTCCTTATTACGTGCGCCATCAGTAAAATCCTCTATACATTTAAAGTCATCCGCGTGCAAGAAGGAAAGTAACATAGATCTTATTTTAGTTTTCTCTCTAATTAGTTCATATTTGCGTTTCTCTAAATCGCTAATCAATGTATTCATTATGTTCAAAGTCAGTTCATGTTTAAGAGATCTACCTTTATCATTTAAATGAAATGGCAATTTAAATTTAAAACATTTAGGAATTACACAATGTTTTAAACATATTTTAATGAAACGAATATTTTCCACTTGCCTTACTAATTGTTTTTTTTATGTGATGATAGCGATTTTGCAACTTCACTGTTGTAGCACCGTATTTAGTACCTAAATAAGATTTAAAAGAAACATGTTGCGCGACAGGAAATAAACAATTTACCTGATTTTTTGATACCGAATATTTGAATCCACATCATGATTTTTGAAAATATTTGCAAAAATCATGATGACAGTGGATTCAAATATTTCTGGTACGCAATCCGAAAATCAGGTAGACTGGGAATAATCCTTTGTATGTCAACAAAAAGATCAGGTAATTATGCAATACTCGGTATCGCACCAATATATTTTATTTAAAGTCAGCATTGTATGTTTATGTATTGCTTTAATAAGTAAGCATCTTATTAACAATAATTGATGCGAGAAAATATACAATTTAAATGTATTTTTCCGTCATGATTTTCAATAAACATTACGCTATACTCAAATGATTTATTTTCAATTTTATTGTATCTGCTTTATTTATAATTGTCTGTGTTTTTTATGGCTACTTATATATGCTAAGTATAACGATTATTTATTTATATTTTTAAAGTAATAATGAACACTTGTGGGATAGAGTGGCAAACGTTGAAGATATGACTAATCTAATAAGCACGTGGCATTCAACCCTTATTTCATGTGGATGTGCTAATCTGTTAGAAAGCGGTGCTTATGGCCTACTTCAAGCCGTACTTCTTGGTATCGGTGGTATGCATTATGAAGCAAATTTGACTCCTGGCGACACTGTTGAGAAAAAAGAAGGCACTCTACTCTTGGCTATGTGGCTTCCGCCGAACAGCCTGTCTCGTGATTTAACATTGCGCGGCATTCTCGTCTATGTGCCAACTGTGAAGGAATCAGCTTTAGAAATCAAGTCTCGTCTTAGTGGATCAGAAGGCTCAATGTCCGCTAATGAATTTTCCGACTCACTACTACTTGATGGCTTGATATTTGTCAGTGTTCAATCTCGTCTCGTTAGCCAAGGCAGTCTTCACTCACCACATTTAGTTCGAGCTAGTCTTTCTGTATGGCTGACTCCACGTGCTGTTTTGACAGAATACTTCAGTCCAGGATTACGTAAGTTTCTTAATGATCTTAATTTTATTTTTTTGTGTACTTAACTTGTACTTGTATGAATTTGATTTTCCTTGCCTTTTTGTTCACGAAAGGCACGTATGAATTAAATTTTATCATTTGTTTATGCTGCTTTCTCCAGGCCTGTATGTAATATTTTTCTACTTGTCTTGCTGTGCCTTATACGTTTATGCATTCACGTTTGTTCTTTGTAATAAAGATTATTTAGGATTTAACAGTGTATGTTTCAGAGATACACCAATGCAAAAATAATCTTTTTTCGGCAAAAGCATGCCAAATTGTGAAAACTAAAACTTATCACTTAGTTTGATTATAAAAAAGTCGAATAGACATGCAAAGAAAACAATTTGTGATGGGGAGAAATCACGTGTACATGTATGCTTTGTGTATGACACAAGAAATAGGCGGATTTTAACATGGCAACGAAACGAGAATCAATAAAGTCATGCTGGTGGGTATGGAGCTGGTGTGTCTTCCAGGATGGATTTGGTTGTGGCCAGTTGTAACTTTAGTTCGAAGGCAACTCCAAATAGGCTCTGCTTAAAGGGGAAGGTTGACCTATTAAGCATAAGTTGTAATATACAACTAAACGATTATCAATTGCGTATGTGGTTGTGAAATTCCTTAAATCGAGTTTACGATTTGAGATAAACACCAATCCCATTCCATTTAACCAGTCGCGCAATAGAATAAAACTATCGTTAGTCACACGCACTGATGCATTTCGACCATCTGTGATCATCATAGCATGACGGTTTTCATCTTGATTCATGTTAGTCAATTTGCTGTCGTGCTCTGATGACGTGCACAAATGGTCGAAATGTGTCAGTACGTGTGACTGGCAGTAATTTTGCTGTGTTGTGCGACTGGTTAGATATGATGGTATTTGTGCTTACCGTTGGTGTGATGGTTTGTGTTCATTTATATTTCTTTGGACTATATTGTTCGAACTCCTGCGCCGCTAGCTCTTCTCATACCGGACAGGTCAACGTGTAAAGTTCATAATACACGTTAATGAGTATCGAAATATTTCAAGACGAAATGTAGATGCGAATTTTAGAAACATTATTCAGAATAGTGTGCGGATTGTTGTGCATCATCTTATAGCGTTTAACGTTGCTTATTTTAAAGTACGAATATTTATATTCTATAACTCAGAAACCTAAATGTTTTACACATCGGTTAGTGACGGACAATAATAATACCCAAAAGGATTATCTGGTTTATGAACCCTGATTAAACCGTAAACTCTGGGTACGACTGTATCTATTTGTTTGAAAATATTCGCATGTGCATAGACAAATTCATCATGACACACCATATAATGGATTAATAATTAAAACTTCCCTTGTAACCTTATCGTTGATTCTTCTGTAGTAGTGCAGCTAGATTGGTTTAATCATCATCATAGTTTATGTATTATTTAAATATGTATATTACTTAAATCAAGGTTGCGATCTTGATATAAATATTAGTTCGTATAATCTACGCATTTTATCAGGTAGATAAAACAATTTAGTAGACCAGTTTCATCCTTATTGAGCAATCGTCATATATTTTCTGGAATTTTGGAGCTAGAGGCTGTACTTAACAAATTGAAGTGTATGTAAGTAGAACGTTTTGATTTGACTAACATGGTCAAATTATAGGGTAACGTTTAAAAAGTGTATAACATTGCAATTGTAATGCACATGATGGTTTGAGAATTACATTAGGCCAAACAGGATTGTAATCATTAGTAAAGAGTGTCTGCTGTGAAAGTTCATGTATATTAAAAATTATTATCTTTAATATATATATATAAACGGATAATTCTTGTTGAAATTGACTAAATCCGAATAAAGGTTACTCGCTTACTGTTTCAACTTTTAATATGCTCAGTTTTGATAAATTGGCTTTGCTACCTGATTCGATATTGAATTCATACTGCAATATACAAATATTGCCATGAGATTTCAAGTCAATATAATTTCCCGGAGTGGCATGGAATATGTTCCAAAATGAAAAATTTGGTGTGTTTAGTTAGAGCTCCAAGTCTAAGAGAATTCCAAATAGGTTTTGCCTGAAGGAAAGGCTAATTAGAAAATTAAACAATCATTGATTGCGCGGGTGGTGGTAATAATTTTTTAAATTATGTTTACGAACTTGACATTAACATCAATGCCACTGTATTTAACCAGTTGTCGATCAAATTATAAAATCTGCCGTCAGTCACACATACTGACGCGTTTTGACCTGGCTTGATCATCATCAAAGTACGACGGCAAACTAACTAGCCAGGATCAAACCGCAATGCATATATATGGAAAGAAAAATGCGATATATGGCTCTCATATTTAGTAGCCTCATATACATTGTGCATGAATGGAAATACCGACTGCATAGAAATTGTGCAGCCGAATTATTTTTATTCAGAGTTTCCTTCTTGCAGATAGTCTGACCACCAAGGCTGATGAGCACTATTTGCCCAGATTCCAATGGCATGTCTCCTTTAGCAGTCAAAACCTGCCCTTCCCATTTGGCACACTTGCTCTCATTCCGTCACTACCCATCTAACACAGTGTTACTGCATTGTTAACGCTTTCAATTGGCTGATTCAACCCGAATAGTGGAAAATAAAAGCGTGGACAATTAAGCTAAAGAATGATAGGCCATATGCGGTGGTTTAACAGGCTTTGAACACTCCAACTATTACTAATAATAGTACTACTACTAGTACCACTATTCAATTAATACGGTAACTAGTAGTTCTTCTACTATTAATACGACTACAACAACTACTCTCCTGGTTGTCTTTATTTAATACAAGCTAAATATTTGTTAATCAAATACGTCGAGAATACGTGCCGGTGGTCTCATTTACGTCAAGCAGTGGGGACACATGCAGAACTAAAAATATCCAGGGCT
This sequence comes from Eudiplozoon nipponicum, assembly GCA_029291075.1. Classification (NCBI taxonomy): domain Eukaryota; kingdom Metazoa; phylum Platyhelminthes; class Monogenea; order Mazocraeidea; family Diplozoidae; genus Eudiplozoon; species Eudiplozoon nipponicum. The sequence goes on along the minus strand of JAQBSW010001298.1, from coordinate 70,444 downwards.
TTAGGTAACTGTATATTTGTATACATGGAAAAACTTCTAAGCTTACCAAGCTATCACCTTCATCTTGCATGCATTTTTCAAAACTTTCAATCAACTTATAAGAATTAACCAATCCATGATCTAAGAAGTAGGATTATTTCTTATTCTATGACATAGAAACTTAGAAATAAACATTTTGGAGAGTGCTGAACATTAACAATAATACTTAATAAGTAAACAGTTTATGCAACTCTCGTAAACAATGCACTGAATGGAACTGTAGCTTTTTGTATTGTTGAGGCCTCTAACCTATTCGTGTCTGTAAGCCCCATAGATGCCAGATCGCTGGAAGTCCTAAAATTCACAGTAGAGTCTGATATGCTTATATTATTGCTTGCGTCATTTAAGTTCAAGTCCGCTATGTCCTGCACTAACCTACTTGTGTCCTCGAATTTAATATCGGTATCCATGATCAAATGGTATAACAATTAAATCGACACTTACGGATGGCAATCGGAAGGTGAAAGTTGGAAAGCTGTTCCTTTCAACAATAATCTGTTTTGGTATGTACGTGACCCCCCAATAAAATCAAATATACCTGTTCCAAGGCTCCTCCTCAGTGTTATTTTATATCAGAACACAAGGCAAGTGATGGAATAATATATTGGATAATGTTGTAATCGTCTATTATGGAAAAAATGTTAAAATGCAGCAGACCAAAATTACAATACCAGACAAGGAGCGAGATACTCAAAAACTGAAAATAGCGCACAATTTTAAAATCAAGTATTTAAACAAAGAATGTTCTGGAAAATAAAAAGAAAAAATTCTTTTTAAATAAAGTTCGTTACAATCAGCTATGGTGGTTTAAATTTATCAGTCAAGGTCATTTTACATAAGGCGGAGGATTTAACATCCTCTACAGTATGAGTGTATTACCATGTACCGGATCCCATTCCTAACTAACAATTCACTGCTCAAATATTTTGCAATTATAATCAGATTGATTCATCAGCACCGTAGCTCTTCCTTTATCCGCTTTTAAAGATACGATACTGGTCGATATTACCTCGCTTTTGAAATGTTGAATTTCATACTTGGACTTATCTATATCATCTTGGTATGCTAAAACATTTGTGGCTACGTCTATATCAAATTTAATCTTATCTTAATCTGACAGCGTTTGTGTTGTTTTAACAGCCTTGGTTATGATCTCATTTATTTTGTGATCTCTTAATCTGAATTGCCATGCTCAAACGAATCGTTAAGCAATTCCAGTTGACTCACATTAAGATTCAGTTTTGACGGATATTTAGACTTTTACCTATGGTTGAACTAATACTTTCTTCGTGAGGTCTATGATTGCCAAATTCAGCCAGCTTTCCATAATGTATAATTATGTTTTCTTACTTTATGTTTTACGAACCCAATCAGAAAACTCGATATCTTCGGCGTGCAAAAGTGCAAGTAACATTAATTGTATTTTCCTTCTCTCCCTGACTATTTCAAATTTTGGTTTAGCCAGTTCACGAATTTTTGTTTACATTGTACTCAGAGAATACTCATATTTATGAGACGTACCATACTTGCTTAAATGAAACAGTTTTAAATCTAAAAATTGGGCTTTACACAATTATTTAAACAATATTTTATAATTGAAATTTTCGCCACTTTACAAATATTTATTTATTTATATTCCTGCTTGTTGGCGATAAAGTCTTAGGTCATATCTAAATATTGAAGGAGTTTTCGTGTTTCGCACCTGGATTAATTGAAATTACCTGATCTGCGTTTTGACTAACGCAGCTTTCATTGTTCCAGTAATTTTCTTTTAGCAAGATATTTCGGCCCATCTTACCGTGGGCCTTCATCAGTTGCATCTCACGAAACAAATGGCTTCATTTGTTTCGTGAGATGCAACTGATGAAGGCCCACGGTAAGATGGGCCGAAATATCTTGCTAAAAGAAAATTACTGAACAATGAAAGCTGCGTTAGTCAAAACGCAGATCAGGTAATATCTAAATATTGTCTAAAAAAATATATTGGTGCAATACCGGTTCTGACTAACAAACGATTATTCCCAGTTCTTTCTTATCTTTTAAATTTTTTGAAACCTTTTCCGGTTTCCTTTTCAGTCCACAACTTATCACACATATATAGAAACTAATTTGGTTATTGTGTAATTATATTTAAACCGCAAGAAATATTGAGTTCTAACCATTACTCTCGTAAGCAAGTAGGATGAATTTTGTAAGTAAATTTAATCCTAAATCGTTGAATCATACTATTACCAGACTCAAAACTTAGTAGAAAATTAAAACAAATAGCTTTTAAGTTCCATATAAGAACCGCTTTAAGACAGTTCCTTAACCTTTCCAGTTTAATTCTTAATCAAAAAGAAAAAGTTCAACCATTCGATCTATCAGAAATGTACGAAAAAAACACAAAAATGTAAGCTTGTTTATTTCAGCGAAATCATGCGCCCAATCGAGGTAAAGGGAGGAGAACACAGAACTCTTTGTAAGTATTGACGTGCTATTAGATCTGATATTGCACGTCAATCTGTGGAGACAGGGCACACTAGTAACTAAGATAGTGTTATGCAGTCGTAACAGAACGAAAAGATTAATAAGAGAACTTATAGTAATTAAATCAAAAGAAAATAATAGGAATTAAACAGTGGTGGAAAAATCGTTAGCTTCCATTTGAAGCACAGCTTAAATATTGGCATGAAATGACAGTCAAATGAATCGTAATCTGAAACTAGCTCCAGCAATATTGAATTAAAATTAGCTTGTGTGTGGCTTTAGAAATTTACTATTCGATAATAAATGTTTAACAATACACTATTTTCAAATTCCAGCCTTTATTTGGTATTATCTCATTTTGTTTATTAACTTAATGAATTTAATGCTTATTAATAGAATTGTACTTGAGATATCATCTTTCATTATAGTGACCTTAATTTCGTAGGTAATATTTTTAACCTTCATGACGGAACTTCATTTATTTTAATTAATTCTAATTAACCTTTTTATTTCATTGACTTCTTAATCATTTACACTGACATGATTTTACTGCTATTGTATTTGTATTACATTGCTCCATCCCTAGCCACTGAGGTAACCCTTAATTTCATCAGTTCGCATAGTAATAATAAACCAATAAATCTGGAGAGTGCAAATGGTAAACAAACTTCCATTCATTGTAGTTTCGCTTAGATGAATGTAGAGATGTATCTTGAGTTTTTAGCTCAGTACTTAGCAGTTATAGACGCATACATATATAGCGAAATGTCAGTAGCTGTTATGAAATCACCCAGTCATAAGTATAAATGTAGTGTCTCAACTGACATTTCATAGTCGCTCTTTTTGTTTGTATTTAAATTGTGTGTGGACTGAAGAAGGAAGCCGGTAAAAGCTTTGAAAATTTTCTGAGTAGAAGAGGGATTATGAACAGTCACTTGTTAGTCAGAATAAGGATCAAGCAACTTTTGTTATTATGATGTTGGGTGGTGTAGCAATAGCCACCTTTGAGACTGAGAACGCACAAAGTTTCCTATATAGGGCTGACATGAATTCAACAGAAAGTCCTCGCAGAAACGCCCGTACTATGATGAAGCAGTTTGCACAATGATGGAAGCAGATTTCGAGCCGCAGAAGTAAACATACAATAATAAATATTTATACGAGCAAAATCCTATATATATAATTGATTAAAAATAAAGCGTATGTGTGAAGATAGCAAATGGCTTCTGACAGGTTGGAAACTTTGACTAGAGGTTTGACTGCACGAATGAACAACTTGACTGCAGAATTAGGTGTAATTAAGTCTCGGTTGGATGATACATTAGTAATAAATTCTGAGGGAAACTGCATAGACGACCCAACCAATATGGGTGGAAAAAACTGGTGGTTCAATGGTTTGTGCCACAGTAGACGTGTCCAGGTTCGAGCTGTCCGCGGAAATTTCCGGACAGTACTTGAAGAGCTTCCAATAAGGAAAAAGCGGTCTAATGGATGAATTTCCTTTTCTACACTAAACACTGCTTCGTTTATACTGGACAATAAATATATATTATGGGATTGGTGTTTACAAAAATTTCGCAACCTTGATGTAAAGAACTTCTGTTATTGATAAGTTGGCATTTGTCAATGTTTGTGTTGCGGATGATGACCATTGGAGATCGAGCCTTACCGTTGGTATGATGTTTTGCATGCTTTAATGACAAGTTTTGATTTATTGGCGGAGCGGAAATGCCATCAGAATTTCCTATACCCGGCTGGCCAACGAAGAGATCTCAGATTAACACAGTCTCAACTCCCAATTAGAAAGAAACGACCTAATGTACATTTACATCCTGCATACAATAATGAATTACATGATTTTATGGCAATGAAACTTCAATGTATCAAAATGGTGTAATGTTGACTAATAGTAGTAGTAGTAGTAGTAGTAGTAGTGGCATTAGTAGTTTGAGTATCAGTACTAAATTAAGTTTGGTATCGTGGCAGTATTATATATTATTTGAATTTTTAACTTCCTGCCTTATCACTAAAGCTACATTAGTTCAAAATTACAATTTTCTGTTTTGAATTGTGTATAGTGCATCGAAGCTGGTTATTACGAAGTGATGTCCTGACTTTAGTTTTAGTTCATTTAACGCTGGAGTGGTTCCATTCAAAATAAGCTCCTCTGCTATATTCTTATTAACTCTTGCTACTTCTTATTTTTTTGCGGCCTATGCTCTAAGTGTTGTTACGCAAATTTTTCCGTATGTGTGCGGCGTTATGCCAGCTTCTACTAATGAATAAACACACTTACCAAATGGATTACAGTTTTTAGTTTATCCTGACTGCTATATCCTCCTAGTTCCTTATGAGCTTACTTGTAACTAGGCATGTTATGCATAATTAATACACTTACCTATAACTTTCCTCTAGCTTAAATTATTATCTCTTTCTATTCGGGGTACATAAATTTTATTCCTTCATGTCTTAGTCTGTACAAGCTTTTCTTCTGGGCTCAATGAAAATTCCGAAATATATTTCGGGCTCTTATTTGATCTATCGTCTAATTACTCATTACCAGTATCTGAAATAGAAAAATCAACATTAAATACTGCAAGAATTCTATGTGTTTTTACATGTTTTGATTAGTAGAAATTATGATTTTTAGCCTGACAAAGAGCAGGTTGTAGTTAACCATTCCAATCATGGTGGCAAGATCAGAACACGTAATATCGCGATACTTAACTTGGTTGTACTCCGCAGTTAAGGCTTAGTTTTAAATGGCTAGTGATGTAACGAAAGAAGAACTTTCAGACTTGGTGGGTGAGTATTAATTTCTGAAGGAAACTGGCCGCTGGCGACAGTCCATCTAAGAGAAGTTATGCTCGAAATCGTCCAACTCCATCAGCAGTGTGCGACGCATCATTTTGTTAACAGGTCACACATAACAATTAGTACTTTTCCTTGGTTATGCGGCGGTGAAGCATCAGATTTTTAATGTTGATTTATCAAAATCATTGCTGAGTTTAATGCTGTTCATTTATAATTGATTTCGTTTTATGGGATGCTAAATTTTTAAAATCGGGCAATGTCTAAATGAAATTGTTTAAGCGTCTTCCAACTGATTTGTGATTCCATATTCACAATTGTTAAGATTTATGGATCTGCTTATTCTCATTGCCAAACCGTCGCTAAGGAATCATCATTTCTTGCTCGCCATTTCCAGACTACTATTGTTGTTTTTAGTACGCGTTTTTCCGGCGTAATAACTAGGGTAAAGCTATTTTTTGACACTGTTGTTTCTCGTTTTCCAATGTGAATAATATTTTCGGCTCAGTTTCTCCGGCATCCTATCTATTGTTGCTTTCGCGTAGTTTTGGTTAGTGTGCACTCTAAGTTATGTTCTTTTGGATCGTGTGTCCAGTACTGCGATTGCACGCATCTGATGGGAAAACTGCAAATAATCATTGCATTGTTACACCGTTTAACTGGCAAAAGTACTCGCACTCAAAAGGGAATAGCACATTCTCTAAGCAGTCTAATTCTAGTTAAAGTATTACAATTATAGTGCATACTTTTAGTTTCCAGACATGTAAAAATATGTGCATCGAAGTGGTGCTGACTGAGTGTGATGGTATACGCTTATTTTTCGGACTTTTAAATGTTACCGCCTGCAAAGAATTGGTCTTCGAATGTGCCCGGCATTGTTACAGTTCTAGACATATCTAAAAACACGCACTTAGCCACAGCTACATAATTATGTTAGCTACAACGCTCATGGTCGCTATAGGTATGTACTTATTTTCACGTAGACCATTGAGTCCATGCAGTAGGTTCAGTGGATCATGCCACCACAGGCAAATCAAGAATTGTCGATTTCGGATTAAAACTTTCTAAAATCCATATCCACTAAAGTATAGATTTTTCGAAAATTTTAACTTAACAACCTTTCGTTGGGTGTTTGCCACCACCGGGTTTTCTCGGCTCTGCTATCGATTATTGCGTGAGCCAACTAAGCCGGTGCAACAGGACCTGTTGGGACACACTACCATTTGACAAGCAGAGGTCTAAGACCATGTTTTCACATTTTCGAAATGCAGATGCATAAGAATCAATAATACATTTTGTCGAAATTCTGATTTTAACGTCGGTCATGAATTTGGCTTTGAACAGTGCTAACGTCAACGCGTTGCACATTGAGAAAGTACACAACCAACTGCATTTGTAGGCCAACAGAACCCTTGCCACTGGGGCTGGTTGCCGCCGCACCATAGCACAGCACTCAAGATACGTTTGGGCGTAAGTTAGAACATTTCGGAATCCAGAAGCTTTATAAATAATATAATTTCTAGAAATTTTAGAGTTTGTTGCCGGTCAAGAATTTGGTTTTGTATTTTCTTCACAGCAATGCGCTTGCACAACCTGTATGAGCTTTTACTGTACGAGCTACAACAGTTTTTTCATGTTATCATTTACATGGTCCCCTTAATCGTTTGCCGTCTTTCGCATAGTTTGATGAAATTGATGCCGTTATTCGTTACTTTGTCGACCAACTGAGCTCATGCAAGAGTTTTTTTTATTTCACTGCAATACATGATGTCAAAATTTATTATGCTGAGTTAGAATCTCCTCCGACAGCCAAACCCATTTAAATTGAAATATGTTTTCAAACTTATATATAGAGAGTGTCTTATCTGATTTGAGATAAAGTGAAGATAAGATCTAAATTATTCGCGAAATTACACATGACGGACTTTAAATACATTAAATAGTTTAAAGACAATGCGAGGGATTAATAAATAAAAAAAGTTAGACAGAGACATGAGAAGAAACTAGCTAACCTGGGAATTCATTGCCTTTTGAGAAATAAGCAAATTGATGCTAGCATGTCCCAACGTTTAGTTCACTTATCGACAATGGATCTCAAGGAAACCAGAAACAAATTCTTAATCTTGGACTTAACACTGCAATCCCTATCATTTACATGCCTAATAATGAGATAATTACAGAAAAAGTAAAGACTGCCCAATTCCTCCCAGACAAAGATAAAACTAGGTTTGAATTGGATGTGTCTAAAGCGGTGTTAGAGTATAAAGAGGTGAGATGTAAGCCGTGCTATGATCTGAAAGGCTTAAGAGCGAAATTATTATCCAATAAAGTAATTTGTCTTATGGCGGATAAAGGTGGTGCAATGGTACTAATGAACCAGTCAGATTATTAAATTTAAGTTAATGAACAATTAAATAATTTCGAGGATTATAATAAAATAAATAAAGCTCCATCGGATAAGTTGCAAAGAGAGGTTTTGCACTTTAATCAATATAATGATTGAGTCGGAGGAATTAGATCCAAGACTTGGGAATTCATTAATACAATTGGATACAGTCCATCCGAGTGTTTATGGTCTAGTGAAGATTCATAAAAAAGGGAATCCACTTATATGGAATGAAAATAGGCATTCTTATATCCATTATGTTAAGGAGTCTTAAATTGTGGATTTAAAATATAGAGATAAGGAATTGATTAGATTAAATGAAATATACAAAATAAACGGTTATCCGACAATTTTAATAGAGAGGATAATAGAGAAGATACAATTAAACAATACTTGATTGCGCGGGTGGTGGTAACAATTCTTTAAATCAAATTCGCGAGCTTGAAGTAAACACCAATCCCTTTGTATTTAACTAGTCATCGAACAACTTAACGAAACTACAGCCAGTCGCAACGCACTGACGCGTTTCGACCTTCCATGATCATCATTAGATTACAACGGCAAACTAACTAGCGAGGATCCAACCGCATTGCATATAAATGGAAAGCAAAATTAGATATGCAGCTCACGCCTCTGGTAGTCTTGTATACATTAAACGTGACTGGAAATGGCTGCACAATTTCTTTGCAGTCACTAACATTAGCTGTCTGTAGCTTTCGCCACACACATTTACAATTAAACAAAAAATCGATAGCGCGGATGGTGGTGAAATTTCTTAAAATCAAGTTTGCGAGCTTGAAGTAAACACCAATCCCATTGTATTTAATCAGTCGTCGAACAACATAACAAAACTGACTAGCCAGGATCAAACCGCATTGCATATACATGGAAAGCAAAATTAGTCAGTTTTCCGTCGTACTGTGATGATGATCACGGAAGGTCGAAACGCGTCAGTGCGTTGCGACTGGCGGTAGTTTCGTTATGTTGTTCGACGACTGGTTAAATACAATGGGATCGGTGTTTACTTCAAGCTCGCAAACTTCATTTAAGAATTGTTACCACCACCCGCGCAATCAATTTTTGCTTAATTGTATTGCCTACATATATGTGTGTGGCGTAAGCTACACAAAGCGAATGTTCTAGACCGCATAAAAATTATGCAGCCGACATTTCTAGTCCGGTACAATGTATGCAAGACTACTAGAGGTGAGAGCCGCATATATAATTTTGCTTTATATATATATATATATATATATATATATATATATATATATATATATATATATATATATATATATATATATATGCAACGCGGTTTGATCCTCGCTAGTCAGTTTTCCGTCGTACTCTGATAATGATCATGAAAGGTCGAAACGCGTCAGTGCGTTGCGACTGGCGGTAGTTTTGTTATGTTGTTCGATGACTAGTTAAATACAATTCGAATGGTGTTTAATAATGGAGAAGTTGCTGAGATTTGATTGTGATATAATAAACAAAGTAAAAAAAGAAACAAAACTTTCTAAGCGCAAAATTATGGTATTACCTGATTCAAAATTGAGCAGAGAAATTAGAATAATAGTAGCTAAATACGGTATAAAAACATTTTAAGACAATCGCTTAATATAGGCAATAAACTACCTAACCAAAAAGGAAAAACAGAAACCCTCGATACCTTGCAAAGATTGCAAGCTCAGGTATATAGGCGAAATCATGCGCCCGATAAAGATTCCTAGATGGGAACAGATTACGGCCTGCGAATACGAACGCATTCAAAGATCAGATCTAGCTAGACATTCAGGGGAAACAGCTTATGAAATAGACTGGATTGGATGCAAACGCATCGTGTTATGCAACCGCAATATATTAACTAGACTAATTAGATTGTCGATAGAAATAAAATCGTGGAATGATGCAATAAATTTATCATCGGTAGAAAAATCATTAGGCCCAATATTTAATGAAGCTCTTTATAGAATCGGAAAACAAGAAGCGGATGAACCTGAATTAATTATGGACCTAAGTAAGAAATCCCGTTTATTGGAAACTGATTTAGAATGACCTAGAACGATATAAATTCCTATTTCTTTCTATCCTTATCTTTCTCAAAAACATGACTCAGTAGATTGTACAAAGATTTGTCATTGGATATACGATACGAATGGCTTATATATTATAAGATACGCACGGTAATAAATTTACTATTTCTATCGTGATGTTATATAATGCTGAAATTTATTAATCTCACGCAGTAATATATATATATATATATATATATATATATATATGTGTGTGTGTGTGTATGTATATATGTTTGATACATATTTATATGTATTTTATATATTTTATAAGGTGTGAATAAGGTAATAAATAAATTAGTTTTCTTATAGAATATATTCAAGGTTAAAAATTGGCAATTGTCTTTAAAGGGAAACGTACAATGTTGCGTTTATATGTATATATATATATATATATATATATATATATATATATATATATATATATATATATATATATATATAGTTGTTGGCTGAGGTTTTTTATGCGCTGCATGCCTATGCATATACAGAGTTTAGTTACTGAGAAAAATTGTTTGCTTAAAACCATTGGTGATTTAAAACAACTAAAATATTAATAGAACGGTTTTGGATCGAGGTTACCACAAAAGCTTAAATCTGCTATTGTGAGAATCTTCCTGTGTACGTGTGACTAGAGGCCTGAAGATGGTTTGGGAAAAAGCAAACCGAAACGTTGCCAGTCAATGAAGATTAGATCGGACCTCATTTCCAGTGGTTAGTATGAACGACGTTGAAGCCTCGGGAAGAAAGGGACGAATCCGCACCCAGCCAAAAAGAAGACAAACGATGAAAAAACGGATGTGTGTACTTGGAAATGGGGATCAATCGGATCTATTTGCGAAATTGATAGTGCAAAGTGACAACCCGCGAACGCAAATCGCGGAGTTTGAACATATACAGCTCGTACTACGCAATCCTTCAAAGATTCAATGGAATGCTTGTCATTTGGCTAGTTCAAAGGCCTACACACGGCGAGTCTAGTTGCGTTGGTTATTTATTTAATGTGCAGTTTTGCGATGTCCAACAGGATCAGTTTACCACCATATATTCCAAATTTGAGTACATGATTTTTTAGTGGAATTTTTACCTAAAAATGAGAGCGCTGTACGTAGCAGACATTTACCGTTCTTGTGAATAATTCACTTGAGCTAGTTGATAAATTCATTTATTTACTTTTTATTTACCATTTAAATAGTAGTCCTTGACTATTATACGTCGATCGTACCTTATTCCCTTACCTAACCAGGTAATCGCGCACTCTTACTTGGATTTGGGAGTTCGGTTCAGAGTTTATGATGTCCGTTATATCAACACAAAAATTATCAACTGGTGGTATTTAGTGAAATACTCCACAGACCATTGCACCTGATAAAATTCAACATTAATAATGCGAACTGTAATCATGCAGTTGTAACCTACATTGTTGTATGCTCTTTGTCGTGTATGAAGAGAGGTTAAAGTATTCCGTACTATGGTTTCCAGTAGAGAATATGTCTAAAAGACAAATACTAAGTGTTCACAACTGAACCCTCATTGCTTCAAGATTGCAGCAGATTTTTTTGCGAATCATCGCATCCGCTATATTGGCGCCCACCAACCACTTTTGCTCCCCAGCGACTCGTGAGAATTCCCCTAACGTCCTGATGAGCAGGATGCGCTAGCTGTAATCTGCAACTGCCGTGTCCAATGCAATCGACATGCCTTATTTTGATGCAGCAGAGAAAGCACATTGAGAAACTGTTGGATACAATTAGTTATCCATAAAACTTGCTGTTACTAAATCCTTACATTTCAGAGATGAGCTGTGCTACCTTTTTTCTATGCCGACGAACATTCTCTTACTGTGCAGAAACACTGGGCGTTGCCATTGAAGTTCTAGTTATTCAGTGGGGCCGAATCTTTTTTTCATATATCGCATTATCCATACGTCAAAGCGCAATCATCATGCAGTGTGTAAACTTTTCAGTTCATACGATCGAACATTTCAATTTTGCTTTGTCTACAATTCATCATTGAATTCACTGCATGTAGTTACTTGAGGAAATTTAAAGATTGGCGGAAATCAGGTTTTCTTCACTTTAGTTGTTTAACCAATGCCTTCACAAAGTCTGCGTTCGTACATATTGGAAGACAAACCACTGGTTTAAACCACTGGTCAATATTTCTGACATTCGTCATCAAAGTTCACGTTGCATCAGGTAACAATGTGCAATCATCCAGTGGACAGTTTCATCCTTATTGGGAACTCTTCAAGTATTGTCCAGAACTTGCCGCACATTTGCTTCGGTGTCTTGGACTTTATCCACTGCGCCACCCTGCCGCAAACTTCACATAATTTTCATTTGTATAATAACTAATGTCGGTAATGAAATGTTGTTATCCCAAATTCGGCTTGACTTTATTCTGTGGAATAATGATTAAACTCTTTATATGCTTCGGATTTTCGTTTGAGATGTAGCCCACTGGTTAAAATTTCAGACATCATCAAATTACTTAACGTTATCTGTCATACAACAACGTAGCGCACTAATACTTCTCTGGCGATTAACTGTACAAATATGTGCTTATTCTGCCTCAATTTGTTCGATGCCCTTTTTTTCTTAAATTTAAAAGTAAAAACTGTAAACGTGAGGATACTTAATATTATATTTGTCGTGGATTTGCACTATAAGAAACTCATTGCCTAAATCTAGACTTCCATGCGGCAAATACACAAGACAGATTAAAAACTTGGCAATGCGGCATTCGCCATATAGCTTGAAGACTTTATATTTTATGTCTTTTAAAATATAAAATTGAACCAAATACTTGTTTTGGTTTGAATTAGCTGTCTGGTTACGAAGTCAATAAAAGTGGATCGGAGGTTAACTAGTTTTGTAGCAATGTAGGGAAATAAAGCACATGTGTTATTAGGCTTCGTAAATTGTGTAGTCGCTTTTTCTGTTGCTAAGACCTGTTTCGCCGGTTGAAAGTTAGCCTTTTAAATACAACAGAGTAATAATACTGACGTAACAAAGATTTAATAACCGCTAAAATAATTCGTCTTGACAGGTAGGCTGAACACTTTAGAGATCAATTTTCTTGGCCACCCGTGTCAGTTGCAATTCACGAAAGCATATCTGCATCAACAGTGTAGAATGTTAATCCCCAAGAATCATCCGAGTTAGAAGTACGCGATGCAATCCTATCTCCTAAACGCCGCAAAGCCGCAGGCCCCGATGATTTGCTTCGAGGATTGTTTAAGGATGGTGGCGATATAATTTCAGGAGCGTTGACCAAACTTTTTTATACTATATGGAATGAGGAAACCGTACCACTTGATTGGAATGAGTCGACTATCATTCCCATCTTCAAAAAAGGAAATCGTACGTATTGCGATAACCATCGTGGTATAAATTTAACTCAGGTCGTATCACGGTTATTTGCTTCGATTATCCTAAGTCGTCTTAGCGCTTCACGTGAATCACATACAAGAGAAGAACAGGCCGGATTCCGCGCAGAACGAGGTTGTATAGATAATATTTTTACGTTACTGTAAGTTCTCGAACAGAGAATTTTATATCACCGTCCGACAATAGTCGTCTTTCTAGACTTCAAAGGTGCATTTGATTCGGTGGATCGCAATGTTTTATTCCATATCTTGTCGAAAAGCGGTGTGCCCACAAAATTTGTTAATATTATACGAGCTCTCTACACAAATACTTCTGGTCGCGTTAAGGTCTACAACGAATTAACGCATAACTTTACAATCAGCAGTGGTGTTAGTCAAGGCTGTCCACTTTCCCCATTTTTGTTTAATTTTGTAATCGATGCTATTATAAGCATTACTCTCCCACACATTCAGGATGCTGGAGTTGAAGTTCTTCCGGGCGATAAACTAGTCGATCTTGAATATGCGGACGATATCGTACTATTATTCGACAATCAGGATGCTGCCCAGGCCACCTTGAATAGATAAACAAACGTTGTTCCGTCTTTCGGTATGAAATTCGCACCCTCTAAATGTAAGATACTATAACAGAATCACCCACCACTCACTTCAACGTTGCGACTGCACAATGAAGATCTAGACATAGTCGACAGGTTTACATATCTTGGGAGCTCTATCAATAACGTAGGCAATATATCCGACGAGGTGAGAATACGGATCGCGAAAGCTAGAGTAGCTTTCTCGAACCTTCGTCATTTATGGAGAAACGCGAATATTTCACTTTGCCTTAAAGGTCGTGTTTACAATGCATCTGTACGCGCAGTCTTACTATACGCTAGTGAAACTCGGCCTCTTAGAGTTGATGATTTGAGACGCTTACAGGCATTCGATCATCGTTGTCTGACAAGTTTAGCACATGTTGGTTACCAACAACGAATATCTAACGTTGACATCCGTAGATATATTTTTGGATCTGGCATTAAAAGCTCGTCGTTAGAAAAACAAATAAGGCTCCATCAACTTCGTTGGCTCGGTCTCGTTTTGCGTATGCCCTCATTTCGATTGCCTAGTAGAGCTCTCTTGTCTCATCCAGCACCAAATTGGCGTAAGAAACAAGGTGGGCAGATTTTTACATGGCAGAAACAATTGAAGTTACTTACATCCAAATTGGGTAGTATAGGACCCACTCGTCTGCTAGGATGGGGTCCTCGTGCGCATCGTAGTTTTTGGTTAGAAACTCATAGCGATATGGCATCGAATCGAGCTCAGTGGCGATCTTGTTACAGAAGTCTAGTAGAATCATCTTCGTAACTTTCTTTTCTTAGTAGGGCAAAGTTAGCTGCGAGGTTTGGTTTGTTTATGACGTGATACAGTAAAATCCGCAAGGAAGCTGTATTGCTGATGTCGCTTTGCCCGAATGCTATTTTAGCCATAATGGTGTTGTGGAGAGGTTTAGTTGGCCTCATTTCTGTGAATTATCCTGATAAATTTACTTATAGTAGCAAGGAATTCCTTCTCTCTCTGCCTCTCTCTCTCTCGTAAATCTCACTAATAATTTGTCTAAATTCACTTATATATTTTTTTTCACTCCTTATGGTTATATGGCAGTGAAACATTGGTCACTTTTGACTTTTGTCTGGCTGGACATGATGATGATGTTGAAGATTTGTGTGCTTAATTGATCCTAATAATGGATGAACCTTTCTCAGTTTTGTTTAGTTCTTTTCATTTCTGTTTTTTATGTATTAAGTAAAATTTGAAATGACATTTAATTTTTGTGTAACAGGTGGTCATTTAAAACCGAAAGATGAAGAGGAAGATTCCGACATTGTATTGCTGAATGGAGAAGAATCTGGTGATACGCACGAGATGAAGAAAAACTACCATGCGGGCTTCAATACTGTCACTGGTGTGGCCCACCTGAATTCACTATCATCGGTGGACGCATCTGGTACAGTGTTAGATATTTTCGAGCATATCACATTGAAAAAATTAAAAGCTAAAGTGATGGTGTGCCCAGCTGGGTGCCTTGCAGAATCAATACAATCTGTCGGGTGAGTTTATCTTTAACTGTTCTTAATTCAAGAACCCTGCAGATACTGTTTTGTTTTCAGGAATTGTAGATTTTCGTCTACTTGTCTAATCAAGTTTGGATATAATTATTTAATTTAGTGAATTTTAATATTTATGTTGAGTTTTCGATTTGTCGTTTGTCTTTTTTTTGGTGGTTCACTTGTATTAATTTAGCTCTGCCAGTGCATTTTTTATGTTCTCCTACATATCTTGATACCGTATTCCGTTTTCTGTTCTTGTTTACAAATTATTTTTTATCAAATTTTAGCTGGTTGACGCAATATTCTTTTGTGCTGATGTCCTTGGGAAAAGATTGAATAATGTTTACTATGTTTAAATAGATATCAATTCCAGCTTCTTTAAATCAAGTTTGCGAGCTTGAAGTAAACACCAATCCCATTGTATTTAACCAGATCGCAATTGATCTAATGAAATTGTTACCATCAACCGCGCAATAAATGATTTTTTTTAAATTGTATTACCTATATAGACGTGGCAAAGCTGCAAAAAGTTAATATTCGTGACTGCATATAAATCGTGCAGCTGAAATTTTCATTTAAGCATAATGTTTCCGAAACTAATAGAGGTGAGAGCCGCTTATTTAATTTTTCTCTCCATGTATATGCAATTCTGTTTGATCCTCACTAGTCGGTTTGCCGTCGTACTACTCTGATGATTATGGAAGGTCGAAACGCGTCAGTACGTGTGACTGGCGGTAGTTTTGCCCTGTTGCTCGACGACTGGTTAAATATAATGGGATTTGTGTGTACTTCAAGCTCGCAAACTTGATTTAAAGAATTGTTACCACCACCCGCGCAATCTACGATTTATTAATCAATCCTAAATATTTGCGTTGGTCATATTATATATTGTAACTCGGTTGTTTTAAAAATGTTTGGTCTGATGACCGGCAGATCCTAGCATTTTTTAGCAGCAACAATTGCATAAACCATGTCAGTGCCATTTGAATACTGCCAGATTATCTATTGTCGAGCCTCAAGTTTGGTTCTTCTTTGTAGGTCACACGAAAATTTAGATGGATAGTGACGAAATGGAGGAAGTGTACCAGACGAGATAGACACATAGTGGTTGCTACAAAAGATTGCCACTGGTATCGCGTCAAATGTCGAAACTTGAAGCAGCTGGTGCTCGCCCAACTTTCGCAGTCGACCATATTAAATTACTAAATTAGAATTTAAATTATTCCTCGTTGGGAATGGATGATACCGTGTTAGTCAATAATACATGCATGACTATGAATATCACGTCAGTGAAGCATCAGTTTTAAATTTAAATGTGTGTTTATTTCTGATAACGATGATCAACACGAGGATTATGATGGTGATGAATTTCGTCATCATGATGCTGTTGATGATGACGATGATATGGCTGAGAATGATAGCAAAACTACCGTCAGTTGCGTGTCCCTGTGTGATTTTGCCGTCCTTTATTATAATTAGATCACAAATGAACTATTCGATGGAACAGCAACATTGAGGTATATACGAAATATTTTAGAACGCTAAACTGTTACTTACAAATCCAGTAGTCTCACATGTACCTGACAACAATGTCTGCTGCATAATTTCTTTAAAGTTTTTGCTAAACTGGCACATGCTGTAGAATCGTACAATGTTTATTCCGTCTCATTTTGTTACTCGAAACACAATCGTTAAGTGTATTCCGCCTTAATATATTGTGCGACATCGAATCGAAGGCAGTTGAGTAGTGTAGAAAAACACCAATGATATGCCTCTGATGCCAATGACGCGGCTGGAGTATTTGACGTAGTTCATAGGTTTATTTCGCGCCCCCATTCCTTTTTGAACCCCTTCCTTGATTGGCGTTGTGAGCTCCTCTCACTCTTCAAGTATCCTTCTGAAGACAATAGCAGTGACCCCACTGGATTCAATAGTAGAGGTGCTGGCACTAACTTTTCTGTGGATGAGCACTACAACGGCAGTCTTCCATATAATTGGGACGGATTTCTCTTTCCAGTTTGTGACAGTAAGCTCGTGCAGACCCTTGTAAACCTTTTAAACCTTTGAATAATTTTCAGATGACAGCCCATCTAAATCTGCAGAGATAGGTTCGCGTATCGTTTTATCACCAGCTCCACTGCGTTTTGTGCATCCTAAAAAATAGACCCGATAATCTAATAACCGTGCCCTCGAAATATTGAATAATTAAAATGCATTTATGATAAATTTCAAATATGCAATTGCTTGATAAAGGAGGCATTTGAACCTGTTTGCACAAGGTTTAAACACAGGGAAGAATCTCGGAAGCATTACCTCTGTAAATTCTCGTCAACATCGAATATAGCAGCGCCTATTTTTGATTTGTCGATGAAAAAAAAATCATCGAAAACCTTATGCTAATTGTCTCATGATATTGTCACATCTATTTTTAAAATGATATTTCCACCGAGCGGGTTTTGTCTATTTGTTCGTAGACTTTCTTGAACAATGCTTGATTGGTGTGTTAACTCTTTCATTATAAAAGAAAGTTTCTCAACAATTATCATATCATCTACCAGACATCTACAACAAGATCGCCACTGAGCTCGATTCGATGCCATATCGCTAAAGGTTTCAAACCAAGAATTCTGATGCGCACGAGGACCCCATCCTGGCAGAGGAGTGGGTCCTATACTGCCCAATTTGGATTTAAGTGACTTCAATTGTTTTTGCCATGTCAAAATCTGCCCACCTAGTTTCTTACGCCAATTTAGTGCTGGATGAGAGAACAGAGCTCTATTGGGCAATCTAAATGAGGGTATACGCAAAACGTGACCAAGCCAACGAAGTTGATGGAGCCTTATTTGTTTTTCTAACGATGAGCACTTATTGTCAGATCCAAAAATACGTCTACGGATGTCAACGTTAGTTATTCGTTGTTGGTAACCATCATGTTCTATACTTCTCAAACAACGATGATCGAATACCTGTAAGCGTCTCAGATCATCAACTCTAAGAGGCCAAGTTTCACTAGCGTATAGTAAGACTGCGCGTACAGATGCATTGTAAACACGACCTTTAAGGCAAAGTGAAATATTCGCGTTTCTCCATAAATGACGAAGGTTCGAGAAAGCTACTCTAGCTTTCGCGATCCGTATTCTCACCTCGTCGGACATATTGCCTACGTTATTGATAGAGCTCCCAAGATATGTAAACCTGTCGACTATGTCAAGATCTTCATTCTGCAGTCGCAACGTTGGAGTGAGTGGTGGTTGATCCTGTAACAGTATCTTACATTTAGAGGGTGCGAATTTCATACCGAAAGACGGAACAACGTCTGCTAATCTATTTAAGGTGGTCTGGGCAGCATGCTGATTGTCGAATAATAGTACGATATCGTCCGCATAGTCAAGATCGACTAGTTTATCGCCCGGGAGAACTTCAACTCCAGCATCCTGAATGTGTGGGAGAGTGTTGTTCATAATAGCATCGATTACAAAATTAAACAAAAATGAGGAAAGTGGACAACCTTGACGAACACCACTGCTGGTTGTAAAGTTATGCGTTAATTCGTTGTAGACCTTAACGCGACCAGAAGTATTTGTGTAGAGAGCTCGTATAATATTAACAAATTTAGTGGGCACACCGCTTTTCGACAAGATATGGAATAAAACATTGCGATCCACCGAATCAAATGCACCCTTGAAGTCTAGAAAGACGACTATTGTGGGACGGTTATATAAATGTCTCTGTTCGAGAACTTGCCTTAACGTAAATATATTATCTATACAACCTCGTCCTGCGCGGAATCCGGCCTGTTCTTCTCTTGTTTGTGATTCACGTGAAGCGCTAAGACGTCGTAGGATAATCGAAGCAAATAACCTTGATACGACCGGAGTCAAACTTATACCACGATGATTATCGCACGAATTACGATTGCCTTTTTTGAAGATGGGAATGATGGTCGACTCATTCCAGTCAAGTGGTACGGTTTCCTCATTCCATATAGTATGAAAAAGTTTGGTCAACGCTCCTGAAATTATATCGCCACCATCCTTAAACAATCCCGGAAGCAAATCATCGGGGCCTGCGGCTTTGCGGCGCTTAAGAGATAGGATTGCATCGCGTACTTCTAACTCGGATGGTTCTTCGGGACTAACATTCCACACTGTTGATGCAGACATGCTTTCGGGAATCGGAACTGACGCGGGTGGCCAAGAAAATTGATCTCTAAAGTGTTCAGCCCACCTGTCAAGACGACTTATTTTATCGGTTATTAAATCGTTGTTACTATCATTTATAGTTTCACTAACTTTTAACTTTCTCGGACCTGTTGCGCGGATAAGTTGGAACAAACAGCGACTATTACCTGACGCGAAAGCTACTTCCATTTCTTCAGCCTTTCTGGTCCAAAAGTTTTCGAGATCGACTTTTAGACTGCGCTTAAGTTGGCGTCTTATATTGCGACGGGTATTATTATGAGTCGAGCCAGGTGGAATTTGGCGCCTTATTTCGAGTATCTCCATAGATTTTACAGAGAGCCAGTGATTATTTCTACGAGGGCCTGCTATGCCACATACAGTAGTACCTGCATTGTGCATAGTGGAACTTATCTTGGACCAAAGTATATTCGGATTTTCGCTATTCAGACCAGTTAGATTAGCCTTTAGAATATTTTCATAGTTTTGTCGGAAGGACGGTTGTTCGAGTTTGCCTACATCAATTTGGGGTTTATTCTTAATTATTTCCCCGGAAAATTTTAGTGCAAATCTACAACGGATAAGTGCATGGTCCGAGTCGACATAAGTGTTCCAAAAAAGAACGACAATCCTGGATGCAACCACGCCATTTATTACTAATTGCTACATGATCTATTTGAATCGACTGTTTTCCGGGTGCTGGAGGACGCCATGTAGCACAACGTCTAACACTACGTCTGAAGTTTGTACTACTTAAACATAGTCTGTGTTCAGCGCAGCTATCCAAAATCCCTTCACCATTATCGTTGCGAGTCGAGCTTGGAGTGTATCTTCCACCTAAATGAAATTCTGTGTTATTTAAGCGCCCAACTTGAGCATTCATGTCACCCATAACCAGGACTATATCCGAACTTCGTGCTTTACTTAGTAAGGAGCTTAATTCGGAGTAAAAAGCGTCCTTGCTTTCTTCTGTGCTGCAATCGGTAGGAGCATATGCAGATACAACGAAGAGGCAACGATGATAACGGTTTTTTGCTTTGATTTTAGTAGATGTATTTAAACGTGCCGCACACAATCGACTATTTAAAGGGATCCATTCAATTAAGCAAGCTTCAGCTCGCGCGCTAAGGGCAATACCAACGCCCCATTTACCGGCTTGAGAGAACTCTGTGGAACCAGATGTTCGAAGCCAATAACGCGTAGATAGGGATGGTGCAACCAGTTCTGTAATGCACGTAGGATCCTGTATTCTGGTTTCAGATACGCAACATATGTCGATTTCTAATTTATCCAACGTACGAACAACAGACTGTTGCTGTCCAAGTTGTTTTAATGTTCGCACATTAAATGCGCCTACGGTAAAACCTAACCTAGGTTAATTGAATGATCGACTACTAGAACCACTTTCGATATTTGGCAACCTGGTATTGGGCTCAGTGTTATGATCTTAGCCAACCATATTTATAGTATCTAAAAAAGTTTTATTGTTAGATTTCGAAGAGGAAGGAGAAGGAAAGGAGGCAGAATCGGAGATAGAGTTGCCTTCAGTAGCCCGTTTTCGCTTATCCAACCTGCGCGGCTCAGCAGATAAGGCGACCCTTTTTATACTGCGCGACGGCCGATGCAGTATGTAATCACTGTAAGTTGTATATTTCATGGTTATATATATGGACTGTAAAAGAACACTAGGTCGTCCATTCCTAGTGATGGTTTGTATTCTGAGTTTTCCTTCTCCTAGATAGTCTGCCAACCAAAGCTGATGAGCACTATCTGCCCAGATGCCAGTGGCCAAAGTTTCCTTCAGCAGCCGAAACTTGCCCTTCACGTCTGGAACGCTTTCTCTCATTCCGTCACAACACATTTAACAAAACAAAGTTACAGTGCAGTTACACAAAACTTGAGGCTTCATATTTATTTGAGATGATGGCTGTGTCCTTTTATGGGACACAGCCATGCTACCAATCCCGGGTTGACTAGCTTGAGCCCGCCGATCGTCAAGCCTGAATTTCTTTGCCTACGGGCCAACACTACGAGCAACACTAAGTCGAACATACTCGCTTAATTTAATGTGACCTTTGAATGAACTTTTTATCTTCTGATGTGCTTCTTTGGGGCCCCTTCTCATTTCGTACGTCGTTCTAAGCCTTTCATTAAGTACTAAGTATATGCAAATATAGCCTTATTTGACCTGAATATTTTTATAAAGAAGTTTGATGACTTTAGATAAAAATCCTTCCGATGTTAGTTATCAGATGCCTAACGGCAAAGCTATTATATTTAGTACGCACGGACATGTGCACTTCCGTACTCCTCTTTAGAGCACGATTGAAATCCAACTAACGAGGGTGAATGCGAAATTTGCGTATGAGACATATGCTTAGCATACTGTTTGTTCGAGGAAACTATGCACATTTATTTGTCGTTTAGATGTTCTTATTTCTTAGTTTATTTTGGTTCTACATTTCCCAAGGCTACATGGTAAGTTAATTCGAGGCATCATTAACACTTAAATTGTTTAAGATTCTTTCGGATGAATAGAACTAAAGAACACAATCGTTGCCAATAAAGCTATGATCTCATTTGAAAAGACTTTGGTGATCCTCTGAGACTTAATCAAAAATCAATATCCGGATTGTCCCATTTGTGTAAATGATATAAAATAACTTTTGTACACCTGCATAGTAAACTTACAGTTTCCATTTAAGGATGAATAATTTCCGTCAGTTCAATTTTGTCACTATGAGAAGTTGTACAGCAGCATTCCTAACTGATGTAGACATGTCCCATCTAGAGCAAAATGTCCTACAGAGTATTATTTAACAACGCGCAAAGTATAGAAGATATGTTGGCGATTTACTTTCCTTTGTTTAATAAGCTGAACATCCTACAGAGATCTTAGACCAGGTTAACAAGCCGACCCAAACATCACATTCACAATAGAATAAGAGAAGAATAACTATTCATTTTCTCGACATTTCACTGCGTCAAGAGAACTACGACACATTGACAAAATCGATACATTGGAAATCCATGTTCATGGGACAATACCTTCATTACAATGGATGCGTCCTAAAATCTTAGGAAAGGAACATGGTAAATAACTTGACTAACTAAGTAAAAAAGTTTTGATCTGGGCACTACGTGAAGGGAGAATTTGCACTTTTGGAGAATTCGCCAATGAACAGCTCTCCGGTCTACTTGAACCTACCTTTCCGAAATCTTTATGCTTCAGTAATGACTGAAAGAATATATCTTATCACAAGAAGAAACATTTCAAATTTTCAAGTAACCATCACATCTATAAGACGGAAAGTAATGTTTTTGAACTCTAAAGAATTCTAAATCGGCTGTCTGCTTTCTCCAAATATTTTAATATATAAAATTTCAAATGTGTGTGCTGTCATAGAGCGAATCAAAAACAGCTAACCAATAAAATCCAGCACAATTTGCCTCAGAACTTGATTCAGAGATGAGTAGCAAAATCATCAATTACTGTTCATATAATCAAAACATGGCGCTAAGTGAGCATAACTAACTTCTTCATTCTTCGCATAGCGAACTCGGAAAAGTTCTGAAACGCTTATGAAGCACTGCAAATTAAATATAAATTAATTATGTAAACGCCCCGGCTTCAAGTAAATGCCGTACGACGTTACAAACTCGGTTAAGGTGCTCTTAATATAGATTTGTTACTGATAGGGGGCCATTAAGAGGGCCTGGTCGTGCGTTCTCCTGAATTATTCAGAGTGTGAAGATGTCCTAGAGCCTTGGGTGGACTCCGGCTGTTGTTCCTCCTGTTGTCGAGTTGTAATCACGATGTGGCAAACGTCGTTCAGGTTCTGCAATTAATTGACTCGTCTCGCTGGTTGTACCGCAACAAGATGAGTCACGGATGTAGCCAATTGTTGGTGAAACAATAAAATCACAAGCGTAGGTATTGACAGCCTACAGAACGCATACGCGTAACGCAAAGCAGAATGCAAATGCGACAACTGACTTGCATGGTAAATTGCCGTGCTTAAATAGCATGCCATAGTAATATATGTCTACTTGCACACTATTGGTTAAACGGCAAGTTTCGCTTTTTTCTCATTGGTGCAATGTAAATAAAATTTAATTTAATTTACGCAATATATCGGCCATTAATTTGTGTCGTTACAATTATTTAAACGAATGTTGCGATATTGATAAAAATACCATTCTCATTATATATATATATATATATATATATATATATATATATATATATATATATATATATATTCTTGGTGAAGGAAGAATTTGCACTTTTGGAGAAGTCGCCAATGAACAGCTCTCCGGTTAAATGCGTTGATGTTAAATAGTCTATTTGAACCTACCTTCCGAAATCTTTATATATATATATATATATATATATATATATATATATATATATTCTCAACATAAAATAAGCATTGTGTAATGTAGAAACAGAAAATCATCCAGTAGATCGTTTTCGTCTTTAATAGGAACTATAAAAGTACTATCCAGAATTTGCAGCACAATTGCGTCGAAGTTTGAGAGAGATTTTGGTGGTTAGTTCGAACATTAGGTATAAAGAAATAGCATATGGGTTTTTATTCTGAAAGGAAACCCAACCAAACCATGAGTTAGTATATTACTGAAACTTCTGTGTAGCGTACTGCATGATGACACAGTGGTTAGAATCACAGACTCCATAGCAGACGTTCCCAGGTTCGAGCCCTGTCCTCTGTGAATTCTGGACAGTACTTGAAGAGTTCGCAATAAGTTCGGGACCAGTCTACTGGATGAATTTACTTTTCTACATAATACAATTCCTAGTTTATACCGACACATGTATGTATATAATATGACTTGTATTTACATCAAGATCGCCATCTTGATTGAAACATTTATCACCTCCCGCACATCCAATTTGCGTTTAATTATATAATTGTTCAATCCAACACAACTTCTTCAGATAGCGTAGTGTCAGTTCTCTATCGACAGACTGTGAGTGGTTAGCTGTAACTTCAGAGTAAAGGGATGTTATATTGGATCCAACTAAAGGGAAGACTAAGCAAGAAACATTAGTCAGTGTATAACTCAAAATTGTGTGTTGCGTGCAGTTGGGTAGCTTACTTGTTAGATCAACAGCTTGTGAAACAGACGTACCTAGTTACGAACCCTATCCGCGGGATATTTTAGAAAATATGCGAATAGTTCCCGATAAGGACGAAACCGGTCTACTGGATGATTTTCCTTTTCTACACTATACAATGTTTAGTTTGTACTGACAATGTTTTATGCATAATGAGAATGGTGTTTACCTCAAGATGACAACATTGATTTAAATAATTTTTATCGCCGCCCGCGCAGAAAAGAACTATTTTGAGTGTTAAAACATTCCGCCAACACAATATTGTATTTGACTGGCTGCGAATACTGAGAAGTAGCACAAAAAATACGTTTGAACGTCGTATAACTTTATCAACAAGAGAAAGTTTGTTAGACAAAAGTACAGATACGCTTCGAAGCGAGGAAAAGCTGCGGGCCTGGCAAGAAACAGCAGCCATTTGGTTATCTCCAAATGTGCAGACACGCGCAATTCTGAACCAAAATAAGCGAACAAGCGTAAAACATCTGCACAAGACACTGATGTGTACATTTTACACAAACAGACAGTGCGATAAGCCTTGATAGACATCTAGCTGATACTTAACGTATGACAATATGTCAGAAAACTAGAAAACAAGTGGAAAAAACAGACGTATTTTATAACTTCCAAATAAAAAAAAGCTATCCCTGCACGTGACATAGAATGCAATCTAAAAAAACTTGCATTCATTTGTTTGGAAAGCTACACACAATCTAAATGTAATATAAATCTTTGTGTAGTTAAGTTTGATGAAACTATTTTAGCAAGGTCTAACTAAAAGCTTTCAAAATAAATTAACTTTCTTCTATTTATTGAATGCGATTTTCTTAACTAATGATTTTTATCTGAGGAAAATAGGACATTATTTCAAAAATGTACACCTTGTCAGTATAAACAAAACATTGAATACGATAGCAAAGGCATTTCATCATGGAAAACGGTTGCGTCCTTTTTGGAAACTTGGCAAGTACTTTTCGTGCTTACTGGCGACTCATCAGTAGGAGCCGGTATTACGCCCTTTAACCACTATATATTTTGGTCAAGAATGTGGGATAGTAGGACGGTACAATCTCCTAGACGAATGTGTAAACCTGCAATAGTGGAGCTAACATTATATAAATTCTACAACAATGCGACTTCAACGCTAACTCACACTATATAATATATATACCGAGTCTGTAAAGGATACTAACACTATGGCTATTGTGTTAGTAACCGATACCAACATTATTGTACCGAAAAGGTACATGGTACTAACACTATGGTTTCCGAGTCGGTACATGATACCAACCTGATGGATATCAATTTATGCTATAGTTCACCGAAATTGAGAATTACAACAATTTCTGAACACCTGTTACTCCAGTAAATCCATACACTCTGGCCTTGATCGATATCAGTTATCACATTTCGCGGTAAGCATGACATCATTTAATTCAATATATAACAGTTAAATACTGTTTGTTGCGTAGAGCTAATATATATGCAAGTATGTATTAGGTGTTGCGAACCTTGTAAAAAATTAGTTCAGTTGTGACCAGAAGGATAAACCAAAGGCAGCATGAACGGAAAGTTTAATCTCATGCACATTCGTTTCGTGCTTACTGGCGACTCATCAGTAGGAGCCGGTATTACGCCTTTAACCACTATATATTTGGTGAAAGAATGTGGAATATTAGGATGGTACAATCTCCTAGACGAATGTGTAAACCTGCAATAGTGAAGCTAACATCGTGTTAAATCTACGACAATGCGACTTCAACGCTAACTCACACTTGACCAAAATATATAGTGGTTACAGGGCGTAATACCGGCACCTAATGATGAGTCGCCAGTAAGCCCGAAACGAATATGCATGAGATTATACTTTCCGTTCATGCTGTCTTCGGTTTATCTTTCTGGTCACAACTGAAATAATTTGTTTCTAGGTTCGCAACACGTAATACATACTTGCATATATATTAGTTCTCCGCAACACACAGTATTTAACTGTTATATATTGGCAAGTACTTGCTAGAATTTGCTACTATTGTGGATCGCACTGAGTTGGGCTAATCAAAGCATGCGTTGCTATATAACTGAGGATTTCCGGAAATGCGCGGCTTGGATGGTTCAACGGATGAATGATAAACTTCGAAGGTGATGTGTTCCGGTTCATGCACATGACGAGTTAAAAATAAAGACGAAAGCTCTCTGCTTAATGAACTGCCTTGCTGCTGCTTGTTTAGTTTGTATTTCACACTGAAAACATATATTCAATCAAAAATCCTGACATTAGACGTTAAATCATATATATATATATATATATATATATATATATATATATATATATATATATATATATATATATATATATATATATAACCTGCGTATGTTCTTTATATTATCGACATAAATTAAGCTTTGCATCAGACAAAAAAATCATTTCGTCAATTAGACCTGCTTGGCCAACGTTAGGGGCTCATCCTGCTGTTAAACTTTAATTTTGTATCCCTTCACCTAGTGGCATTATGTATTTGACATTGGAACGGATTTGGTGATGGTTAGCTGGAATTTTAGGCTAAAAGCTATGCTATATAGGGTATAAATGAAGTGAAGTCTGGCCAAAAGCAGGTAATATGGGACCGGGGCGGTGCAGAGTATGGGTTGCAAGACTGAAAATAATTTATCCTAATTTGAGCACTAGGCGCGGTAATACTGGAAAGTACTTAATAACTGTCAAAGATGGACGAAACCGGTCTACTTGCTGAATTTCATTTGCTAACTTGTGAAATGCGTAGTCTTCATTGGCAAAAGATATAGAAGGAAAACCACGCCATTCTATATATATATATATATATATATATATATATATATATATATATATATATATATATATATATATATATATATATATATATGGAACTATTAAATATTAATTATCTTTATTCATTATTTTTTAACTGAAACAGTTTTATTAATCAGTTTAGTGAGCCACGAATTGACTAACAAAACGCAATCTCAAAGTAATTCATGATAAATGGGCAGGCTAACAAACTAAGTGGATAGGCTGATATTTGAAGTTTTCGGGCTATAAAAGTTTTTATCTCGAGCTGGATATGTAACTCCCCAGAGAGAAGTTTTATTATTTTAGCCCAGTTATATTAACTATTGGAAAAGGTAATGAAGGCAAGTTTAAATGTAAAAATGAACAAGGATACTCCCATTTTATTACCATAAATAGAGTTTGTATCTAAGCAACGAAGCTTCATCGCCGTAATAAAAATTTCTAAACCATGCAATCGTATTATTTAAACTGCGGAAAAAGAGAATGCTTCATGTCATAATAAATTAGTTGAGGCGATGAAAGATTTTACTACTAAATATTGGGTTATGAAATCAATAGACAGCATAAAATTTAACCGCCCATTAGATTATAAAGTTTCTGCATACAATAATGCGTTCACAGTAAAGCTATGACTGTATAAGACAGATTTTTTAAAATAAATTTAAAACATAATTATAAAATAAGGCTAATATAACGAATCAGAATGCAGTTCTCGAAAATCTGGCTTACCTCATTGAAGGTTCCAGAAAAGCTTATTTCAATAATGCGGGATTGAGTGGACCTATATTTTCCACTGTACACGCTAATTTTCGCTTATTCATGGTCGTATGCTAGCGGAGATACGATGCGGCCAGATCAAGTGACTAATATCTCGATTAATAGTATCCTCTTAACGTATCCTTCGTAAGATAATAACAAATAACAACAGAGTAAACTAATATCCCGATATTTGGCGAGGGTGTTAGTGTCCCATTTGTTATGGATGGGTACCGCAACAGCACTAGAAATCAAAGAAAACATAATTCCCTTTAAGTATGTATTAGGTTTTGCGAACCTAGTAACAAATTAGTTCAGTTGTGACCAGAAGGATAAACCAAAGGCAGCATGAACGGAAAGTATAATCTCATGCACATTCGTTTCGTGCTTACTGGCGACTCATCAGTAGGAGCCGGTATTACGCCCTTTAACCACTATATATTTTGGTCAAGAATGTGGGATAATAGGACGGTACAATCTCCTCGGGATAGTAGGACGGTACAATCTCCTTATCCCACATTCTTGATCAAAATATATAATGGTTAAAGGGCGTAATACCGGATCCTACTGATGAGTCGCCAGTAAGCACGAAACGAATGTGCATGAGATTATACTTTCCGTTCACGCTGCCTTTGGTTTATCCTTCTGGTCACAACTGAACTAATTTGTTACTAGGTTCGCAACACCTAATACATACTTGCATATAGTTCTCCGCAAAAAGCTGTATTTAAATGTTGTAATTCCTTTTAGTCCGGTTGCCAAATTCGTTGATGGTAGCCACATTCGCTCTGCTAATGTGCTCTAGCCTTAAGAAAAACGAAGACGAAAGTTATTGGTGATATAAACTCTTTATTACAAATCAGAGATTTCATCATTCCACGCACAAATGTGTTCGTTAGTTCTCAAGGTATCAATGAGCAAGATTTTAAATTTCCACTTATACACATCAGTAGATATTTTGTGAACGTCGTACTTTTCATTTGATGCCAGAATATAGGTGCTAACTTGATGTATGCGGGTAAATATTCTAAAAACCAAATTAAATTCCTTTTTGTGAATATAAGGATGACCTAAAATATCCCTAATAAGTTCGAAAATCCTCGAAATTTAAATTTCAATCCTATGTTAAGTTTATGATTGAATATTCAAAATCGTCAAGCAACGATGATGCATAGCATTTATGTAAATCCCATTTTGTTAGCTTTAATAAGGACTATAGTTGACAGAGTAAATTTGTTCGTGTTCAACCGGTACATTCAAAATTACCTGATTTTTGTTGCCATTAACACAGAATATAGTTGTCGTTTAAAAGAAGTAAATTCTTACGATACTGGGTATTGAATAAATACTCGTTCTCTGTTCTGACTAACAAGTGACTGTACACGGATCCCATTCTAATTGGACAATTTTAAGAACCTATTTACAGATTCCTGCTTCAGTCTACTTTTCATCACATACTATAAAGACAAATTAATTAAGCAAGTGTAAAATTGTATTTATATCTTTTTCTTTGTACTTATGACTGGTTGATCTCATAACATCTGACGTTTGGCTAGATATGGAAGCGCCACGTATGTGTGTATATGCCCGTTACTGCTAATTATTCCGTTAAATATAATTCAATAAATGTATGCATGCATCTAAGTGAAACAACGATGGCTGGATGCTAATTTACCATTTGCACACGCCAGACTAATTGTTTTATCCTAACAATGTGAATTAATGTAATAAATGTTGACCTCAGTGGTTAAGAAAAGCGCGAAGTAATAAAATAAAGAATCGTAATTAATTAATGCAGATCACGCCTGAAAATTTGAAAAATTGCCTAACGAGAGAAAGAGTGCTGTAAGGATATAGGATAATTAGGATAGAATTCCATTAATATATGTTCAAGTCAATAAGGATCCTGAATTACTAGATACAATAAGATAAGAATTAAAAGCTGAAATTTTGCAGACTGGTACTATAAATAATTTATTCATTAATTGTAAGTTTAAAAGCCCACTAATAAGCTAAACTCTATCCAATATACATCATAATTTACTAGAGCTAGTTTCAGATTCCGATTTATGCAATCGTGTTTTAATACCACTAGTTTGGCTGAATTCGAAGGCTGGCCTATACATTTTTTCTCACAGCTACTTAATTTATATTATTATCTCTTGATTTAATTTCAATAATTCTCTAATCAATTTTGTAATACTGTTACGACTACGTATCATTATGAGTCTACAGTCGTTCTATTTAATTTTGTGTCCAGTCTCCACTGATTGATGAGCAATATAAAATCTAGTAATGTTCATACTTACATGCGGTTTTGTGTTCTCCTCTTCTTACTTTGATTTGACACATTGTTTAAGCAACGCACTTCATTCTCTCCTGATGTATCTTAAGATACCTTTTTCCTGTTTATGAAGTTCACTGTCCAGAGTAAGGAACTGATTTTAAGCGATTAGTGTATTGTATATCAATGCTATTGATTTTAATCTTCTGTTTGGTTTGCCATGATCCTACGATCCTCATTCGCTCTAGCAGTTTTTACATAATTCCGAGTTAAATTTACATACGACATCTACAATTGCTAAATACGGTATGTTGCGGAGAACTAATATATATGCAAGTACGTATTAGGTGTTGCGAACCTAGTAACAAATTAGTTCAGTTGTGACCAGAAGGATAAACCAAAAACAGCATGAACGAAAGTATAATCTCATGCACATTTGTTTCGTGCTTACTGGCGACTCATCAGTAGGAGCCGGTATTGCGCCCTTTAACCACTATATATCTGGTCGAAGAATGTGGGATAATAGGACGACCTTCCATGATCATCATCAGAGTACGACGGCAAACTGACAGCCGAGGAACAAACCGCAATGAATATATTTGTAAAGTAAAATGAGATATGTGGCTCTCATCTCTTGCAGTCTCGCATACATTTCACTTGACTGAAAATGTCGGCTGTACAATTTCTATGCAGTCACGAACATTAACTGTTTGCAGCTTTCGCCACAAATACTATATATATATAGGTATGTAATTAAACAATCATTGATTGCGCGGGTGGTCGTAACAATTCTTTAAATCAAGTTTGCGAGCTTGAAGTAAACATCAATCCCATTTTATTTAAGAATTGAGAACTCTGCTATAAGAAAGTCATTATAAAATACTTAGTTTATACTGAAAACTGTATGTAATTAGTGGGTCAGGTTTTATATCAAGAACGCAACCTTGATTATAGTAATTGTTATCACCGCCAGTGCATATAATGTTCGTTCAATTTTAATTAGTGTGTATGACGTTAATCGATTTTACTTCAAAGAACTGTTCGTCATATGTCAAAATTCAAATGGAATAAGTGCATTTTATTGATGGCCACTATATTCCTTAGGAGCTCTGCTCAAAACCGGCGTTGTGCTTATTGCAGAAACCTTAGCGCTTAGGAATGTTAGTGTATGCAACGTCATTCACTTTGTCTATAGGAAATCGTGCTCCATATTCTTAAATTAAAAAGGGTTGACCGCTCCTCATTGGTGGTCTGCTACGTGCCTCTGTTACCCTTCTCTGAGAGTTTTCCGCATATTAAATGTAACTTGTCTATGATTAGAATTGTTATGGTATGTGGCGTTTTGAGGTTTGTCTTTAAGAAATTGTTCAGCCTATTCCTAAATCCACTATATGCGTCTTGAGCCCTGCTCAAAAGGTTTTGTACTCACTAAAAGGAAGTTGTCTCCGGTTATGAATGTTAGGGTATTTGGTGTTATTGGAGACACCTTCAGGGAACTGTTCCACATATTCATGAATTTGAACAGAACCAGCGTTGTTTACTGAAGGTAAGCTAAATGCTTCCGGTAGCCTGCATGAAGTGAGCGTTATGCCTAAGGTTTTTCTTTACTTAATTTGTGTCTCATTCTCTCGTCTTCGTATGTCATTTGTAATCTTGGTCTCTTAACAATTCAAAATTTTTTTGTGTCGAGAAGGTTGTATATTTTGCCACACTTTTTCTAACTGTAACTTATAAACAGTATTTTGATAGGTCTCAGCAGATGTGTATCTTGCGCGTTGTCTAGCTAGCTGACGATTTCGTATTGTTAATAAATATTTGAAGAATAGTTGCGGAGTTTCATTAATTCTGTTTATGATATGTATACTCATTATATTCTAAATTTAAATGCATCGACTTGATTATTATAGCCATTTTCGATCAAAAACCGATAAATATGTTAATCAACGCACTGCTGCCCTTCGTCAAAGTGTTTACTTTCCTCGGTTGTGATGGAAACCAGGAATTTTTTTTAGTTCTAAGACATTCTAACCTATTACTTTTACTATAGCTACCTTTGGTATCTCATGAATTCCAATCGTTAGCGGCCCTCACATTTATCATTGTATCTTTTCCGTGTAGCTCTTGTTCTTCTTGAAATGACTGATTATAGATCGCATTGCCCATAATATTTTGTAAGAGGACGCCTTTTACTCTGTTTTAGGTCACGCTTTCTTAGCTCCGATAGTTGTGAATAAAGTGCAAAATTTATGACCTTAATCGATTTACCCCGTCGCCTGTTTCAGAATTTGGTTGCATCATAAACACCAATCCCATTGTATTTAACCAGTCGTCGAACAACATAACAAAACTACCGCCAGTTATGTTGTTCGACGACTGACAAAATACAATGGGATTGGTGTTTATTTTAAGCTCGCAAACTTGATTTAAAGAATTGTTACCAGCACCCGCGCAATCAATTATTGTTTAATGGTTGCATTATGTTAGGAAACTGATTGCCTTAGTCATAAAACTGATTTAATATGCGGTTTGCACATCAGCCTGACAAGGCTATTCCAATAGTTGTTTTTTTCTCAGTAAACGCAGACGAGGAGTACTGTTGTTTGTCGTTTATATTAGCGATGTTGATCATTTGATCATACGGTACAATTTTATCACTATCAACTAGACACTCGTGTAGAAAATGATCTGCTATTATTTTTCAGTACATATGGCCTAACCCAGAATCGCATTAATAAGGCTTTTTTAGCCATGGATCTTCTGCAGTTTACTCTGTGAAATACCAATCATTCCTTTTATATATATATATATATATATATATATATATATATATATATATATACTCTTGTGCGTGAGTGCAAATATATACACTATTCAAATATACAATTTGAGTGTATTTTTTATGCAATTAAACTTCAGAAGAATTCTAGAGTCATTCTGTCTGCTTTCCTGTCTGTCTCATTTTGTGCTTATATTTGCGTGTAAAATATTTCTACTTTTTAGTACCTATATTCATGACCATTGCTTTTATTAGTCCATTTGGTAAGTAACTAGTTTATGTATTTAGTATGTTATCGCGTATCTACTGATCGATATGTCTATTCTAAGCATTGAAATTTCAAACACGATAGGCGTCGTCGTTTGTAAATTTACTATCTTTTTACTGATCTCTTATTTTTTAGGTGAGGTATATTGTTCTATGCGTGTAAAATGAAGCAATTGTAAAAGACAAATTAGATTTTTTCGTAGATGAAACTAGCTACATCTATTCTGTCATTATAAGACAACTTCATGCCATCTGGTGAAGTCATGGTAAATCAAGCACAATGTCAGTATTTTAATATCTATACGTTATTAGTGTTGATTAAACAGCATGACATAGAAAATCAAATTCATCACGTAGATTGGATTTGTTTTTATTGGACACCCATCTGATACGACGGTGTCAACCATGTCTCGATGGCCGATCGTACATGGGCTAACGGGGCTATGGCGGTGGTGTCACCAGGGCGTGGTGGATTTCCGACCGGCAATCGGATCTCCTATAAAATACCACATGAGCCCGAAGACGGCACCATGACTCGGCGTGTGTTCCCCGCCACGAAAGGGTTAAACAGCCACAGGATTACATGGACTCCTGGACAGTACCCCGTACTTCCGAATGGCGAATCAGCTCTCAACAGCCACCGGCAACCATGCAACTTACTGCTGCCTTGCAGACTGCGCTTGGATGTGCAAAGGCTAGAGGTGCGACCTCGATCAAAAAGCCGAGTGGTGAGGGGACACCACTTGTACCAAATTCCCAAGAAACTCCATGAAATGTCACAAATACCGTTCATGCTACGGCGTCCCCGGCAAGCGACGCGCTCTGTATCAGCGCGAAAACACCTATTTATTTCGGGTGTTGGAATGTTCGATGTTCCGAAATGGCTGCCAACCGCCCGGCATGGAGAGGTATAATCCGGGATTTCTATGGAGCCGGCTTATTCTCCAAAAGGAGTCAGCCGCAGTAAAAAAAATCTGATATTTACCAAACGTTCCGCGATCGAGATTTGAACCAGGATGCATTTTCTTCGCATTTGCAAAAAATAAACGGAACCACCGGAGATGTGCTTTACATGCAATTTTCATTTATATACCCATTTCTAATTTTGGTCAGTCTTTTCTATAGTATAGCTTTCGTCATAAGGTTACAGATTGTTATCAATGATCTGTCATTGTAAAACGGGCGCCATTCTATCTAAGGAAGTGGTATTTGATTAAAGTATATTGATTTTATATATATCTATATATATAGATATATATATATGTGTGTGTTTGTGTGTGTGTGTTTGTTTGGTATAAACGTGAAATTGTATAAGAACGTAAATGCATTACTTCAATTAGACCGATTTCATCTTTCTTTAGTTGTATCCAGTGGTTGACTGGATTCCCGCGGCCGGGATGAGAAGATGGGGGCGATTGTTCTGTCTTTCAATTCATCCTTTACCTTACTGAAGATGCTTATTGCAGGCACTGTTCAGTTTTTATCAATTGTAAATCAAAAGAGTTCATTTAATAGGTTATTGGAACTTGCATGAAATGCGTGGTGTAGAGGACGAGTGGCTTCCGAGTTTAACTTTTAGCCGCAACAATACTGATTCATGTTAAGTGAAACCTGTCTCGTTGATGAATCGCATTTGTGGTCTTGCGCAATGTTTAGTTAATATTGCAAAAAATATCTGATGAATTAAAGTATTATAAGGTTGCTTGCTTATGAAATAAAAAATTGCGAAACTTGATTTTTCAAAATTAACTGATGTATATTGTGACTAACACCGACTGAGTTCTAGTTTCATTTTTTGGCGGTATCCTTTGTCGGGCCACAGTACATCACAAGTTTTCAAAGCAAACTAGTTCGCCACCCTTTTGAGGTAACTCGGGTCGATGACTGGAATATTGGTTTCCTTTTCACGATGCATCGTACCGTCTCTAACCAAGAGATACAAGTAAGGACAAAGATATGCGGCAACCTAGCAAATAACTGAGTATGGCAGGAAGGCCTAGTTAATTTTACCCTATTCAAATTGACTTTTGTGGTACCCTCTGAATTTTTCGTTTCTTTTTAACTAAAATATTTTATTCAAATGTACAGTTTGCATTATTTTCATCTACCGAGACAATCTTTTCTTATTTAATCTTGTCTTCCGTAAGTAGCGTGTATCGTATACTGCTATTGCGCTTAGCTGTTTTTTCTCTATCATTTGATATCAGAATTAAAAGTAGATTACCGAGAAATTTCACCAGCAGCGCAAAGCTCCAATTTTCTGCTCCACTGTTGCAATCATATCTTATTGAATGGTCAATATGTAATTTCAGAACGCTTTCGATAATTAATTCATTAATGTGACAAAGGTTAAGATTACTAGATTTGGTAAATAAACTATATTGACATATTCATCAACCACGCGATGCCTCTAAGTTATGTTTTGACTCATTTCACGTGAAACGAAGCTACAAAATCAGCAGAAATTGGCTTAACCCCATTTTGGTGCCTCCAAACATGCTTAGTGTATGCTTCGTACTTACAATTTATTTCGTTGACTCTTATTTCTCATTGCTATGTTATTAAAATCAAGGTTTTCTTTAATTCGTGTGAAATGAAACATCTTGTTTTGTTTGTTCTCGGTACCGTTTTACCGCGATGCTGACTGCTGCTTCGTACTTTATTGTTTCATGTTTTTATACTGAATCTCCGAACCAAATAGATTTATTTACGAGGTGAATTACATGAGCAATCAATTAATGGAAATGGAGAAACTAAACATAGAATTAAAAGATATTCGTGCCACTAAAACAATATGTCCAGCAGCTACTTTTATGTTAGGTTTAATGTTGGTGTTTGTTCCTCGTTTTTGTTCTGTCCACGTGGTAACAGCGCAGTGTGTGTGCAATGCAGTGTTGTCTGCTAATATTATTTTGACATTTCTATATCTGTTGACATTGACGTATGTGCAGGTGCTTTTTCTTCTTTAGTTTGTGGTCAAACAGATCGAATTTTTCTTAAGTCTCGTCGAGTGGGTCTTTGTACTTGCTTTGAATCTAATAAATTTGTGTTTGGCTTTGTGATTCGTGGCCAATCGATTAGCATATCAGTTGGATGAAATGTTTGGATTCTTTAAATCAAGTTTGCGAGCTTGAAGTAAACACCAATCCCATTCTATTTAACCTGTCGTCGAACAACATAACGAAACTACCGCCAGCTGCAACGCACTGACGCGTTTCGACCTTCCATGATCATCATCAGAGTACGACCGCAAACTGACTATCGAGGATCAAACCGCATTGAATATATATGGAAATCAAATTTAGATATGCGGCTCTCACCTCTAGCAGTCTCACATACATTGAACTTGACTGGAAATGTCGGCTGCACAATTTCTATGCAGTCACGAACATTAACTGTTTGCAGCTTTCGCCACATATACATATATAAGCAATACAATTTAACAATAATTGATTGCGCGGGTGGTGGTAACAATTATTAAAATCAAGTTTGCGAGCTTGAAGTAAACACCAATCCCATTGTATTTAACCAGTCGTCGAACAACATAGTAAAACTACCCCCAGCCGCAACGCACTGACGCGTTCGACCTTCCATGATCATCATCAGAGTACGACGGCAAACTGACTATCGAGGATCAAACCGCATTGAATATATATGGAAATCAAATTTAGACATGCGGCTCTCACCTCTAGCAGTCTTGCATACATTGAACTTGACTGGAAATGTCGGCTGCACAATTTCTATGCAGTCACGAACATTAACTGTTTGTAGCTTTCGCCATATATACATATATAGGCAATACAATTTAACAATAATTGTTTGCGCGGGTGGTGGTAACAATACTTTAAATCAAGTTTGCGAGCTTGAAGTAAACACCAATCCCATTGTATTTAACCAGTCGTCGAACAACATAACAAAACTACCGCCAGCCGCAACGCACTGACGCGTTTCGACCTTCCATGATCATCATCAGAGTACGACGGCAAACTGACAATCGAAGAGCAGACCGCATTGAATATATATGGAAATCAAAGTTAGACATGCGGCTCCCACTTCTATCAGTCTCGCATACATTGAACTTGACCGGAAATGTCGGCTGCACAATTTCTATGCAGTCACGAACATTAACTGTTTGTAGCTTTCGCCACATATGCATATATAGGCAATACAAATTAACAATAATTGTTTGCACGGGTGGTGGGAACAATTCTTTAAATCAAGTGTGCGAGCTTGAAGTAAACACCAATCCCATTGTATTTAACCAGTCGTCGAACAACATAACAAAAACTACCGCCAGCCGCAACGCACTGACGCGTTTCGACCTTCCTTGATCGTCATCAGAGTACGACGGCAAACTGACTATCGAGGATCAAACCGCATTGAATATATGGAAATCAAATTTAGATATGCGGCTCTCACCTCTAGCAGTCTTGCATACATTGAACTTGACCGGAAATGTCGGCTGCACAATTTCTATGCAGTCACGAACATTAACTGTTTGCAGCTTCGCCACATATACATATATAGGCAATACAATTTAAACAATAATTGATTGCGCGGGTGGTGGTAACAATTTTTTTTAAAATCAAGTTTGCGTGCTTGAAGTAAACACCAATCCCATTGTATTTAACCAGTCATCGAACAACATAACAAAACTACCTCCAGCTGCAACGCACTGACGCGTTTCGACCTTCCATGATCATCATCAGAGTACGACGGCAAACTGACAATCGAAGAGCAGACCGCATTGAATATATATGGAAATCAAAGTTAGACATGCGCCTCCCACTTCTAGCAATCTCGCATACATTGAACTTGACCGGAAATGTCGGCTGCACAAATTCTATGCAGTCACGAACATTAACTGTTTGTAGCTTTCGCTACATATACATATATAGGCAATACAATTTAACAATAATTGATTGCGCTGGTGGTGATAACAAATCTCTAAATGAACTTTGTGAGTTTGAAGTAAACACCAATCCCACTGTATTTAGCCAGTCGTCGGACAACATAACAAAACTACCGCCAGCCGCAACGCACTGACGCGTTTCGACCTTCCATGATCATCATCAGAGTACGACGGCAAACTGACTATCGAGGATCAGACCACATTGAATATATATTGAAATCAAAGTTAGATAAGCGGCTCTCACCTGTAACACCACCCGCACAATCAATTATTGTTAAATTGTATTGCCTATATATGTATATGTGGCGAAAGCTACAAACAGTTAATGTTCGTGACTGCATAGAAATTGTGCAGCCGACATTTCCGGTCAAGTTCAACGTACGCGAGACTGTTAGAGGTGAGAGCCGCATATCTAACTTTGATTTCATTATATATTCAATGCGGTCTGATCCTCGATAGTCAGTTTGCCATCGTACTCTGATGATGATCATGGAAGGTCGAAACGCGTCAGTGCGTTGCAGCTGGCGGTAGTTTTGTTATGTTGTTCGATGACTGGTCAAATACAATGGGATTGGTGTTTACTTCAAGCAGGCAAACTTGATTTAAAGAATTGTTACCACCACCCGCGCAATCAATTATTGTTGAAATGTTTGGATGTTTAGGCCGGGCGCTTTTTATTTTATAAAAGCGCCTCATATATATATATATATATATATATATATATATATATATAATTTTTCTGAAATATATATAAATATAATAGCGGGATTTCGATTATATGTATTTTTATTATATAAACTAAATATTGCATTATGTAGAAAGGGAAATTCATCCAGTAGATCTATTTTGTCCTTATTGAGAACTCTTCATCGCCTTTCCAAAATTTCCCCGGCCGG
Source organism: Eudiplozoon nipponicum (assembly GCA_029291075.1). Taxonomy (NCBI): domain Eukaryota; kingdom Metazoa; phylum Platyhelminthes; class Monogenea; order Mazocraeidea; family Diplozoidae; genus Eudiplozoon; species Eudiplozoon nipponicum. The sequence continues at coordinate 31,147 of JAQBSW010001298.1, read as the reverse complement.
GCCTAAACAAGAGAACAATTGATTTAGAGTTTAACTTTCTTAAAAGATTGTCATTCCTGCCGCGCACTACAAAATTTGCGACCGTATACCAACTTACGTTTCGATTATCTTTTTTCAGGTGGAACATATTTGGCATCTGTGGAAGACGGGGATATATGTTTATGTGTGTATGTGAATCAATTTTGGTCAATTTAATCTTGATTTGTGTTTTATGTTTACTAATACGGTCATTTTTTACTCTACTGCTTTCTAACTGTGAATTTTAAATTGCTTTAGTTCCTCTCTAAAATAGACGTGACTTTTTAAGTTTCTCTAATTAAATTCTCTTGTAAAGGAGAATTACGAAGACTAGGTTGGCTTTCTACTACATACCTACATCCGAATTATAAAATATAAATAATTGCTATGCTTCTAAATGTTAACATGCTTTTATTTATTCGTCAAACAATTATACAGACATAAAAGCACACCTAGATTCCTCACACAGTGGGTTCCAGATGAGACTTCGTCAAAAAGGCAATATGAAGCAGCCACGTTACTGGTCCATATCTATATAGATTTCCAGCTTGATGTCCAGCGGTTCCTTTTCTGGTTGTACCAGCAACAAAAGCTTTAACTTCTCAGAGAATATCGAGACACTGCCGTTCTACATCATTTGAAGCGTCTATCTTGATTTTAATACATAGTTAACACTTATTGCTAAATGGAATGTAACGGACTTTGAGCAACTGTGCCAGAAATTTTCTACAAGTTTTGGTTGTTGAAGGGAATTTCGATCAGTGGTGTTTTAAAATTAGATGCGTCGAGCATTGGAAATGTATCATATTAGAGGAGAAAAATCTTAATATAAAGTGTCCATCCTATCTAGAAATGGGCGATAGTTATTAACAGCTCACAACTTCATGTTTATGCGGCAGTGAAGCCATGGTTTGCATTTATTTTTTTTGTTGCTGAGATTTTGTTCACTACTAATCGATGCCGCTAGATTCGCGCAGTGTTTCATCAGATGCAAATATCTGTTAGCTAGTGGAGATGTAGCGCAGCTTATTCAAATGACAGATATTGCGAGGAACAGCGCCTGACTGTTAAAAGTACTGGTCTAATTTTAAAGCATTTCAGCTGTCCATTGAATTTGCGTGTGTAGCTTGGTAAGAATGATGTTCTTAACCTGATAATGTCACCTTCCATACAATTGCGGTCTCGTCTGTAGTTTTTGCAACAATTTTCAATCTAAGAACGGCTAGGTTGACTTTTTGGTTTCTTATGTTGCTACAGATTAATGTGTTCTAGATATCAGCTCACAGAAATTGAACTAATGCATCGGCTTATAAGTTTATAAGGCTAGTAATATCTCAAAGTTGCGAAAATACAATGGTTTCAGTTTATTCGTTTGTATGTAATTTTTAGAGCGTCTTGCTGAGAGACACACTCCTCTTATTAACTTTTTGTCTTCTCATTCTGACATCGCATTTTACATTTAGCTGATGTGTCTTCCGATAGGAATAGTTTTCTGGTGCAAGGCTATGTGCACTTGTAAGCCATTACAAATTTTTTTATTTATATAAATGCCTGTACTGTACGACTTATTAATTTGTATTAACTCGGAGTTCATAAACATTTTATAATGTAATGCAGCATACTAGTTGGTTCTTTTTAACGATGGTTTCGATATTGCATAACCATATTAATTAAAAGCACTTGACGGCTAGATAAGATACCTTTGGCATTCATATGTGTTTCTTAAAAGAATTCTCTTTAAACGTTACTTTTTCTGACATTTTTCTCCATTTGACCTATCTCTCTCTCTCTCTCTCTCTCTCTCTCTCTCTCCGCTGACTCTATTTCGATCTCTTAGTTATTATTTGTTTTGTTGTTTTACCCTACTGCTTCCACACTCGAGCACCAGGATTCAAATCAATATTTCCCTTTTCAATGTGACCTTAAAAACGTCAATTAGCCAGTTGTATCACTTTTGCTAGACCTGTTATCACTAAGTGTTCTTTCAGATATCTTTATTATTTTTCTCAGAACATTGTATGTTGATATTTATTATGTGTACGTGTTTTTATTTATTCATAATTTCTTGTATGTATGTATGTATGTATGTATGTATGTATGTATTTTCATTATCGTCATTTTTTATCATTGTCTTGACTTTTAGACAACCCCAGTTTGCACTCATTACGTTTAAGCGCGTTAGTAGTAGAATCGTTCACCCGAATTTTACGTTCATTATCCTCATTATCACCGCATTGTCAGTTATAGTCGTGTTTTTACTCTTTAATTGACTACAAAGCTACGGGTTATGGTGAATTGTGTCTGTGCCTTTCGTTTAAGTTTTTATCTCTTACGTCGTGCTTAATGGTATTCTTCATTAATCATGATGTTTAGTAGTAAATTCTTCCAAATCCTTACATTTGACTTTTACACCAAAAAACGTTGCTAAATTATGCAATAGAACAGTTGTTCAATTTAGAAATCATTTATGGCGTGGGTTAGATAAAATATATAGTTTTTTTAAAATTTATTAAGCATTAATCTCGTTTATAACCGATCGCACAACTTTGCAAATCTATGGTCGGTCACATGTACTGGTGTGATCAATATGTTCATTATCAAATGACGACAAAAAACTAATTGATAGGAATTCGACCTTAATCATTTGGAAGTTTCTGTTATACACACATACATGATTGATTATGACGACGAGAATGATGGTGATGGTGATTAAGATGATCATAAGCTCTACTTATTCATGCATACACACATGCGTACATACATAAAAAACGTGCATTAATACATATATACCTACATACATACAAGGATAACCGTGTGCTGTGATTGAGGAAGTGGATTAATCCACAGTCCTTTTAGAGCGTATGTACGACTCACTCCTACCACTCTAATATAAAATGGATTTTTTAGTAGAGATATTTGCGCCATATGAGGGTTGTTCATTTTTTGAAAATATTTCAATTGCGTCGAATTAGATTTCTTACCCTCCAAAATAGTTTTTTTATAATACTTCCATTAATCCTACCGGTCGTCTTCGTCACGGTTCGTGCTCCTTGCACTAAGCCAACCAATAACCAACAGCTTAATCGGCAATGGAATTGTTGGAAATGACGGCTACACAAATTTCTGCTTTAATATTGACCTTAGTAGATCAAAACGCGTCGGTACTTACAACTGACGGTAGATAAGCCGTTTTATGAGTCTGGTTATAGTAAGATTGGTGGTTAAATACTGTTTGTTGCGGAGATCTAATATATATGCAAGTTTGTATTAGGTGTTGCGAACCTAGTAACAAATTAGTTCAATTGTGACTAGAAGGATAAACCAAAGGCAGTATGAACGGAAAGTATAATCTCATGCACATTCGTTTCGTGCTTACTGGTAATTATCCGGTACTCATCGATTTCAAAAAGGTATCAGTTACTAACACAATAGCCATAGTGTTAGTATCCTTTACAGACTCGGTATATATATTATAGTGTGAGTTAGCATTGAAGTCGTATTGTCGTTGACTTTAGATTATGTTAGCTTCACTATTACAGGTTTACACATTCGTCTAGGAGATTGTATCGTCCTATTATTCCACATTCTTCTACCAAATATACAGTGGTTAAAGGGCGTAATACCGGCTCCTACTGATGAGTCGCCAGTAAGCACGAAACGAATGTGCATGAGATTATACTTTCCGTTCATGCTGCCTTTGGTTTATCCTTCTGGTCACAACAGAACTAATTTGTTACTAGGTTCGCAACACCTAATACATACTTGAAGATTGATGGTTGTTTCATGTTCGAAAACTTGATTTACCGTTGATTGGTAGTTCCAGAAATTACGGTGTATTTGATCAATTGTAGCGTAATCATTTCTCTGCGTCTGATTAGCCTACCTGATTTACTTTAGTGCGGCTGACCGCCATCGAGGAATAATTCTGCTTTTTTGGCGCCTCGGATCGCTGCTCTCTAGTCTTTAATGCACAGAGAAAGTCGCATATCGAATACGAATTAGCCCGAAGAATATTTAGAGCAAAGAAATACTCCATAAAAAAATCACCTATTTCGTCCGCATCTGGCAGTTCCTACAAATGCGTGTAGGTGCAATCTTTGCTGCTTTTTATGTATTGCGCCAAAAATCTGGCATAAAAAGCATGGTTTGTTTATTGAGAGCAACAACATATTCAGGTCATGTATTAATCATTATGATGGCGTAAGGTGTGCATTGTAAGGAGTACTGCTAGAACCCACCTAAGACGTTTAAGTATTACTTAAGTGTAATTAGTTAATGCTTAATTAAATTCTCGATACATTCTTCATCATATGAGTTGTATTCTTGTTTTAGGTAACAAAATGTGGTTTAATGGCTACAATGGTTAATTTTATTTTATTTAACCAGTCGTCGAACGTCTGGTCGAATAAAATGGGATTGGTGTTTACTTCAAGCTCGCAAACGTGATTTAAATAAATTTTACCACCATCCGCGCAATCTATTAATGTTAATTGAACAATCGTTACTGTAATTTACATACATTATTCAGAATTGCGCACTTAAGCTATATTTTTTGCCATAGGCTATTCCAAAATATCCATTTATTTTCTACAAAAATTAAATGATCAATCAGATAAAACTGATTCAATTTAGCAAACCTTTTTTGCACCACTGATGGTAAAATAATTTGATTAATAATTTTAGAACGGATATAAGCATCAATTGAATTTTTGTACCCGGTCGCCGTATTCGAGTTCGCGAATTGCTCTTCCTGTTCGTCAGGTCACCGATTCCACAACGTTGGATGGCTGGAATCACAAATGGTTTAGACAAGACATCTTGTGGCCTGGTACCATTATTCACGATCCCGGTCATTTGATCAACCCTCATCGTGTCCCCACTTACCAAGAAACAACTCAATGGTCTAATATCTGTGCGAGTCTACGGACAAACATGGTTTGATGGATAGCTTTAGCTAATCCTTCCTTATTGGCACAGGTTCCTCTAGAATCCTCCTTGTGAGAGATTTAGATCCCCGTTTATGCACATATGATCGCATAATGTTGCGAATCTGTCCACAGTTAAATTTGCGGCCACGTTTCGATCTTATTTGTCCATCATGAAAGCATGACGGTAAACCGGCTCACGCAGATAAAACGAAAATGACTATATAATTCTTAAAATATTAAATACGGTTCTAACACCTAGCGGTCTTGTATGACTGTACAGAGTCTGTGAAAAGTTATCCATTTTTTATCTATTATTTTCACCGAGTTCTAGGTTCCATCCTTATTTAAACGAAACATTTTTCTTGTTTAATTCCGAATAAAATGTGAATTTAACTCTAGTACAGCATATAAACAGGACTTCATTTCTGCAAATTTTCAAGAAAATGACTGCTAAAGCAAGTATACAATCATTGATTGCGTGGGTAATGATAACAATACTTTAAATCAAGTTTGCGAACTTGAAGTAAACACCAATTACATTGTATTTAACCATTCGTCAAACAACATTGCATAACTACCATCAGTCACCAGTATGTGTGACTGACGGTAGTTTTGCTATGTTGTTCGATGACTAGTTAAATACAATGGGATTGGTATTTCCTTCAAACTTGCAAGCATGATTTAAAGAATTTCTAAAGCAAATATTTTGCATGCAACATGTTTCTTTTAAATCTTGCATTATTAGTTTGTTCTTTGTACTTATGATGAAATGTAGACTAAAGGATACCCATACTGGTATCTGACATATTTCCGCTGAAACGAGGACTGGGAGCATTTTTGAGTTTGTCCCAACATAGACCATTACCATATGCGATGCCCAGTATCTAAACAATTTAATTATTTTCGAAAAGGGCGATTTAGTGTCCTACAATGTTCAATTGCTAAATAGTTTTTTTTTATTTTCATATTCCTTGAGAAGTGTTTTGATAAATTCTGTCATTCGGCCTTGTCACAATCCGAGCTCATCGCAAACCGATATCTCCACGATGAACTAAGACAATTTCGTATTAGTTACAGTTTAGATTTTTGGTTTTTGCTTGAAACAAATAAGATGATATTTGCTGTGAATTTGCTTAAATGTCGTGTCTAAAGGCTCGTAAAGCTTTCATTAACTAAGACAAATTCAAGTTTTAATAAATCAACAGTGGTTTTTCTCACCTGCTTAAATACGTTGGATATTTTGTAATATTAAACTAGTGCTAGCTACGAGAAAATAGGCTCTCGTAGTAACAATTGACATTCTATGCACTGGCGATTCCGCCCTTTTTCTAGAAGTCTAGCATCCGAATTATTATCTGTAGAAAGTTTGCAATAGTAAATGAAACTTTTTTTAAATTTAAATCCTTATTGATATGGTAAGTTTACATAAAACATGCTAATTTACGTTTTTTTATTATTAAAGATCGTTTGTTGTTCGTTTGTTTGACGCTTGTATTCATCGATATATAAATATATGTGTAGTTTTGCCGAAGGCGTGTCGTATCACAGTATCGTCAACACAACTAGCAATAGCGTTCATACGCGCATCTCACGGATACTGACATTTTATGACTTTAAAGTTTGAAGTCTGTATGCTAACATTAAATAAAAGGCTAGTGCTATCTGTATTCCCTTATCAATTAAGAGAATTTACCAGGTGTCGACACAGAAAGGTTACGCGTTCAATAAGCGCGACCAAAAATAATGCACACCTTTTTATTGAAGTAGCTTGTGTAACCTCACCGTATATATGCGTATTCAAAATTGACAAAAAACTTTGACGATCCGTATGAATTAGGAATTGGATTTATCTTCCTTGTGCTGTTAAATCAGATATTGATTTTACAAAGAAATTGGTGTCACCTAGCCTTAAAATTGACTTCGCCTAGATCGCGCTTTTTAGAGATCTAGGTGGCTTCGTTTCTGTGTGCTATCTAGACTATATCCACCTCCTAAAGCATTCTTACCTTACAGTAATTTGTTTTAAATTATTCTTTTTGCCATTATAATCACTATTGTTTTATTATTATTATAACTATTATCCTTATTATAAGTTGTTATTAAAGTCAAAATAGTAGAGGTATCCGCAGTTGCAGTATTAGTAAAAGTTGTGGAAGTAGTAGTAGCGGCAGTAGTAGTTGAATTGATACTGGTGGTTTTATTTGTAGTAGTAACAGTAGTGGTAGAGTAAATTGTAGAACTAGTAGCAGTATTATTAGCACTAGTAGTAGTTTTTAACTATTAGTTTTTCCCCTCGTGGTTATACGGTAGTGAAGCGGCTATTGTATTTCTGCTGCCTGTTATACTAGTAATGTTGATAGTGTACATCAGCAAATACACAAAGATATCAATATATCACACGGTGAGCTCCGGTTGAGCCTAGTGTCATATTAATTAGAAATCGTGAAGTTATTATCGAATCATTCGTGGAACATTAAATGCAGCTAGATTTCACCTGGTTGTGTGATGGTGATAAGTATGCTCTGATGCTAGGCAGAACGCGACACACCGCCTTTAGGCCTACTTTCCTTGAAGGTGGTGTATGCCAGCATGGCAAATAATAATGGTAGTTATGGGAAGAATTGACTGAAGCATCAAAATTTCGTTTAGCATGCGGTACGGTTGCAGTCCTTTACACCGGCTTTATTTACCATAATGTTGATTAGACACAATAGGACCAGACGTTTTTCAAAGTACCAATTTCGATGACCATATGCCAATCCTAGTTGGTATAAAATTGATTAATTCTGCATCTGAGTAATTGCGCATTTCTAGTTAAGTATGCAGTAAAGATTAGTTGAGCTCAAGCACTTCAACACTTTCTTGAATTTTGCACGTATCCTAAATTCCTAACTTAAAGTAAAATTCGAGCATTTAATGTTTGGTTACCTCTTATTACACTGAAGTGTGTTTGGCTCTAAGCTTAACGTAGAATATTTTCTTATATCTACCAATATTATTTTCCATTCTCTGTCGGCTTATTCCTGACAATATTAATTATCAACTATAGCTGGTTAAAAAATCAATTTTATATGGCGCGTGGTCACCTTTTTATATGCCTTTTAACAACTTTTGTGCTGCATTTAACCTACCCGCATCATTACAAGATTTCTATCTAGTTATCAGGTTAAAAATATTTTATGCTAAATGATTTTTGTTTGCTCATTCTGCTCACAGGGCTAACAAGTGTTCGATTAGTCATGGCGTGGCCTGAAAATTTTAGTCGGGATTTCGTTGTTTCTACCTTCGTGCACCGTGTAGTCACTAGTTAAGATCCACTTGTTTTGGCGAAGTTCTATATTAATCTATAGGTAAACATGGCCCAGCGCCAAATACAACGTTAATTATGCATTCGTAGGATTGGTTCTTCGGTATCACACATTCTCGATTGCTCTAGATCTGCGTTTACGCGTGTCTGTCTTTGAAGTAGCTTTTTTGGAAAGTCCTGCATCTACTTGACCGTTTTTTTGTCCACATTTGGATTGTGTCTCATAACTTGGAACGCCAGTGAGTTTCGAATTAGTGGCATTGCCTTGTAGTTGAACACAGTACCATTACAATATCAAAACAAAGATCGCGAATTTTATGTCAGCTAATTTATCAACTTGAATCTGAAGATGATACATTGATACATTTTTGACTAGTAAACTGGGTACCATTAGTACGAGCCGAAATGTTAGTACTGACAAATACTGACATGTTTCATATTAAGATAAAATCATGGCTTATATTTCGAACTATGCTGTTGTAAAATATGGCTTGACGCCACGAGCAACATTCATTGTTTTAATCACTTTTACACGTATATTTAGTTAAAAAATATAACAGTATGTTAATAGTTGCTGGAGTATGCATTCTCGCTAGTCAGTTTGCCGTCGTACTCTGATGATGATCATGGAGGATCGAAACGCGTCAGTGCGTGCGACTGGCGGTAGTTTCGCTATGTTGTTCGACGACTGCTTAAATACAATTGGATTGGTGTTTACCTGAAGCTCGCAAGCTTGATTTAAATAATTTTTACCACCACCCGCGCAATCATTGATTGTTTAATAGTATGAATCTTTCCTGATTGTGTGCAGTCTTTTTCTATGCGTGCTTTTCGTTGTTTCTTTTATGCTTATATAACCTTTAGTTATGCGCTAAATGTGTTAACGTCTGCATTTCGTCTTATTATTGACTCGATTAAAATATGAATTTATGTCTCATTGTGGTTATTTTATTTCGCGGCTTGTTTGCTTTTGTATGCGCGTTTTTGCCTGCCATTATTAATGTGCGTTCATGCAATGAATTAGGTACATCTCCGAACGGAAGTAAAAGCGTTGACCGGAAAGTGTGAAAAAAATAGAAGTGCTTTTCTTTGATTCTTTTAAATCTAGTGCAGCACTGTCTTAATTAATCAATCCATATAATTAAATACTTTTTCTTGTGTAAAACTAAAATTTATGCTTTTTGTATTAGGCATTGCGTAACTAGTATTAAGTTAGTTTAAATAGAACAAGGAAGATATGCGAAAGTCAACATGAACCGTTCAACTGCTCCACATTTCTTGACCATATATTTATAGAGGATTTCGGGCGAAAGGCTGCCTCTCATTGATGAGTCACCCGTAAACATGAAACGCGTGTACCGTTTTTTTATGCTCCATTTTGCATATCATTCGATTCCTTTGTGAACTAATTTATTACTAGATACGTAATACCTTCTATATAAAGATCCTTATATCTATACTTATTCAGTAAATTAGATTCAATTTTTGTCTCTAACTAATTGTCTGAATGTGTATTATTTAAGAAGCTGGCACAGAAATGTATTATTTAAATTGAGATTAATGTTGATAAATATATGCCAGTTCACTCCTGTATGCAAACATAATATTGGCAAAATACCGCAAGTTATAGATATTGACTCATATCTACATCGACTCTTGATCAACAGAGTACAAGGGAAGATTGTCTACCGGTGATTAAACTGCAATAAATATATAAAATCCGGTAGCCTCAGAATATACCGTAATTATTTTCAACGTCGGCTACACATTTTCCATGTATCTAAGACTATATTTGGTTTGAATCTTTCCCTATACTTATCAGTAATGCACATTTTTAATTTCTCGTTGACCTACTTACAAGTTAGTAAAAATAGAGTCAGAAGAAAATGCGAAATTCAGTATGAACGGAAGGAAAATTCTCACGTACACATGCGTCTAATGCTTACTCGCGAGTGATCAGTAGTGTCCGGTGCTACACCCTATATCCACTATGTATTTGGTCAATAAAATTAGGACAGGTGGATATCAATCTCTAATACGAATTTGTATTCAAGCAGTAATGGAATTAACTTCATATAAAGGTTTCCACAATGCGACTTCAAAGTCAATTCACCATATGTAATAAATATCGAGCCCTTAAAGGATACCAACACATTGAATAACTAGTATGTATTAGGTGTTGCGAACCTAGTAACAAATTAGTTCATTTGTGACCAGAAGGATAAACCAAAGGCAGCATGAACGGAAAGTAAAATCTCATGCACATTCGTTTCGTGCTTACTGGCGACTCATCAGTAGGAGCCGGTATTACGCTCTTTAACAACTATATATTTGGTGAGGAATGTGGGATAATAGGACGATACAATCTCCTAGACGAATGTGTAAACCTGCAATACTGAAGCTAACATCATATATTCTAAGACAATGCGACTTCAACGCTAACTCACACTATATAATATATATACCGAGTCTGTAAAGGATAATAACACTATGGCTATTGTGTTAGTAACCGATACCAACATTATTGTACCGAAAAGGTACATGGTACTAACATTATAGTTTCCGAGTCGGTACATGATACCAACCTGATGGATATCAATTTATGATAAAGTTCACCGAAATTGAGAATTACAACAATTTCTGAACACCTGTTCCTCCAGTAAATCCATACATTCTGGCCTTGATCGATATCAGTTATCACATTTGGCGGTAAGCATGGCATCATTCAATTCGCAACAAACAGTATTTAAAATTGAATAACTATAAAAACAAATTCTGAACACCTGCTACTCAAGCGAAGCCTTGTGCTCTGACCTTGATCGTCATTATTTATTAATTCGTGATATCGTCAAAGAATACATCTATTATTTCTTTATTCTTGGTTGTGGCGACCTAATTTATAATTACCTATATATTAGTCAACTTCGACCAACAATTAAACAATAATTATTCTAATCAAGTTTGCCAAATTGATATAAACACCAGACCCATTAATTGCATGCATTGATCAGGATAAACTAAGAATTGTATAGTGTAGAAAAGGCAATTCGTCCAGTAGAGCGGTTTCGTCTTTATTGGGAACTCATCACGTACTGGCCAGAATTTGCCGCGGACAGGATACGAACCTGGGCACGTCTGCTTCGGAATCTGGTGCTCTGACCACTGAGCTATCCTGCCGCACACTAGGTACAGTTTTCAGTTATATACTAACTAGTGTAACTTCGTTAGTCTTTTTTTTCAGGTGGAGTTCATTTGGCATCCATTTAGACCCAAAGTTCCAACTAACCATCCCTAACCACACTAGATGACAGATTATGGATGTTTAGTTGGAAATTTGGGTCTAAATGGATGCCATTTGAGCTCCACCTAAAAAGAAAGAAACTAATCGAGTTACATTAGTTGGTACATGACTAAAAATTGTGTGTAGTGTGTGCCAGGGCGGCTCAGTGTTTAGAGCACCAGCTTCTGAAGCAGGCGAGCCCAGGATCGAGTCCTGTCCGCGGTAAATTTTGGCCAGTATGTGATAAGTTCCTAATTAGGACGAACCCGCTCTACTGGATGAATTGCTTTTTCTACACTATGCAATTCTTAGTTTATCCTGGCCAATGTATGTACTTAATAGGTCTGGTACTCATACTAAGTTCGCAATCTTGATTATAATAATTGTTATCACCGCCTGCGGAACAATGTTCATTTAATTAAACAATAAATTGATTGCAAGGGTGGTGGTAATAATTCTTTAAACCAAGCTTGCGAGCTTGAAGTAAACACCAATCCCTTTGTATTTAACCGGAAAAACAACCGCCAGTCGCACGCACTGACGCGTTTCGACCTTCCATGATCATCATCAGAGTACGACGGCAAACTGACTAGCGAGAATCAAACCGCATTGCATATATATGAAATGCAAAATTAGATTTGCGGCTCTCACTTCTATTAGTCTCGCATAAATTGTACCTGACTGGAAATGTCGGCTGCTCAATTTCTATGCAGTCACAAACATAAACTGTTTGCAGCTTTCGCCACAAATACATACACACACACACACACACATATATATATATATATATATATATATATATATATTCTGCGAAACTTGGTAAACACCAATCCCATTGTATTTCACCAGTCGTCGAAAAACTGAAGTGCGTGCTACTGGCGGTAGTATTGCTATGTTGTTCGATGACTGGTTAAATTCAATGTGATTGGTGTTTACTTCAAGCTCGCAAACTTGATTTAAATAATTCGACCAACAATGTTTACCTTCGATATATATCATATAAATTAATTTTTAAATTTAAAGCGAATTTTAGCACGGATGGTAATAATGAATAATTCAATCTAGGTTGATTTTTTTAATTTAGCCCTATTTCATTTAGATACTCTGACATTGTATTAAAACTTACTGCCATCTTTACTTACTGTGTTTTGTCTTTCTTAGGTAATTTTGAGCACGATCCACGATATTCAGTTGGTTACCGTGTTACACTAAATACTAAACCTATATATTCTCTTCCCCGTAGTTTGTCTCGTTTTCCCAATTCCCAAGTCCTTTTACTCTATTCAATAAATAATTCACGGTTAAAGGTAGTAAATGTCTAGACATTATTGCTTTTTTATCATAATATTAGTTTGTTACAAACTAGTCATAAAACTTCCACAAGATAAAACGAAATCTTTTACTAAACGGATTACATCAGTCAATAAAAGCGTAGTTTTTTATCGGAAAATTCACAAAGCTTTACTGGGTAAAGTGCTGCGCTTGTCGGAAACAACCGGTAGTTTGAAGATTTTTTTATGTTGTTGTTCTTTCAGTGAAACTAAACAGAAAATAGCTTGCGATACTTTAAGGGCTGGAGTAAACCTATCGGTACGATGTGGTATTTTTTGCCACGAAGAACGATTAAGCGTCCTATTTTCGCTTTGTATTCGGACGAAGTCATGGAATTTCCCAGTTTGACGACTCGCGGACCCTATCCAACTTTACCGGCAGCATTATCATAACATTTTACAGTATTTATAAAGTGCATTTATCTCTTTCTCCAAAGAAAATATTGATATTGCAGTCAGTTTTGACGCCTGCTGTCACAATTTTCCAGGCTGATATACACTAGCTCCAGGGTACGTAAAGGAGATGATTGGTGATGCTGCAGGCTAGCAGCGGGCATAGTTCTGGCGAAAATTTAAGCACAAGTAGCTCATAGCTGCTTTAGTTGATCCTCGAAAGTGGTTAAGTAAATGAGTATTGTTTGTCGGGTTCTGTGGCCAAGCTCAACTGCAGCCCATTGGACAAAGACTTTAATCTCCGTTCGTTTTATGCACTTACGTACACATGCATGTATGTATGTATTCATGTATGTATGCAGGTATCTATGCACGCATGCATGCATGTATGTATGTATTTATATATTTATGTATTTATTAATGAATGTATGTACGTATGTATTTGTTTGTTTGTGCGTATGTTTGTATGTTAGCTTGTATGTATATATGTTTGTATGTATGCATGGATGTATTTATGTGTGTATATATCTATGCATGCATATATGAACGTATGTATGCGTGCATGCATGTATGTTTGAATGTACGTATGCATCTGCTCAACCATAATGATTTTAGAGTTTTCATTATCATTACTATAATATTCGTGGTTATCACCTTCATTATATTTCTTTTATATAACAAATCACATCAATAATATCGACAACAACAATTAAATTCCCACTATAAGGATGACCGATATTCACCTGGCATTCTAATTCCACATTTGGTTTATTAATTTAATTCTGTTGTAGCTGATTTGAAAGCTTCTCGATGCTGCAAAACAACGTCTTATAAAAATTGCCTAACTGTTTGGAAAAAACGCATTTCGTGTCTAAAAGCCGAAATGAATAGCAATATTTTCAATTTCGAAGGCAGGATTCTTTTGAATTTCTTGTTGGAACCATATTTTCAATTATTTGAAAATTAAATGTCCATATTTTTAAACCGTTAATACCTAAAATAATTTGTTTATCTGTCTTATTTTAGCTGGTATTTGGTATGACTTTTTTCTGAGATGGTAGTTGTGACAAGCTTGCGAATTCTAATGTTCATTCTACTAAACAATCGTTGATTTCAACTAAACGAATACTGGTTGCGCGGGTGGTGATAAAAATTATTATGATATAAGCACCTGACCCATTAATTACATAATTCAGTATAAACTAATAATCGTATAATATAGAAAAGGCAATTCATCCAGTAGATCGGTTTCGACTTTATTGGGAACTCATCACACATTGGCCAGAATTTGCCGCGGACAGGGCTCGAACCCGGGCACGTCTGCTTCGGAATCTGGTGCTCTAACCACTGAGCCACCCTGCCGAGCACTGTAGTGTGGTATCTGTTAAATAGTGATAGATTGGAGATGGTTAGTTGAAACTTTGAATTTAAACGAATGCCATATGAGTGTAGTGTGCGGCAACGTGGCTCAGTGGTTAGAGCACCAGATTCCGAAGCCGACCTGCCCAGGTTCGAGCCCTGTCCACGGCAAATTCTGACCAGTACGTGAGGAGCACGGTGATTATTTATCCGAGAATCTATTGGGTGTTAGCCTAAAACAAGAAACGGAAAATTGTGAGATGCTAGTTTTTATGGAGCGTTCCAAAATCCTGTCTTGCAGTTTACTCCTAATATCAGCTGAGGTAGTTCAGGAAGCGTAGCAGCCTCTAAAGAATATGATTATGCTTTTGATAATGTTGTCGCTAATGTTACGTTCGGTGATGTCTTTATAAATTAGATTTTGTGGTGTCTAAATAGATTTGTTGCTTCCACTTACTGGTGGTCAGTTTATTAGAAATATTTAATGTTAAATAGGATTATTTTAAATTTTAAATTAATTGTGCGAGCTTGGGCTAAACATCAATTCTATTAAATATACAAATGTATATTTAATAGAATAGGTAGCAAAGGTAACTCACAATGTAGACCGGTTTTGCCATTATTGGGAATTCTTTAGATACTATTCGGTATTGTGTGGTAGACGGGGCTCGAATCGGACTCGATGACTATCCACTGCGCCACCCTGCGGCAAACCACGAAATTTTCAGTTATTTGTTAGCCTTTCATTGAAGTGAAGTCTATGGGACATCTCTTTAGACCTTAAGTTCTGATTAGTCACCCGAATTTATCATTATAAATCAGACAGCCCTCGGTATTGATTTAAAAAAATAATTCGATTAAGCAATCACTGACTGTACGAGTGGTGATTATTTAAATCAAAGTCGCGAGATTGATATAAATACCAATCCTCCTTTTATATATACATTTGTCAGCATGAACTAAATATTATATTATGTAGCAAAGACAATTCATCCAGTAGACCGGTTTAGTCCTCATTGAGAACTCTTCATGTATTGTCTTGTAATTGTATATATCGAAATGTATAGGAAATTTTCAAACATCGATTTGTGTAGCATAGAGAAGTTAGTTATGCTTATGTTGCCTCTTGTTTAAAGTTTACATTAAGTAGTTGATGATTTAGCAGATAGTGCAATCTTATCGAGTCAACTGCTTAGGCAGACTGTATGAAGTGTCAAGAAAGGAAAATCGATCTAGTTAACGATTTGCATTTTCTATCTTATGCAATGCCTAATTTAAATAGACAATATATGTAAACCCAATAATTATACTTTAATTATATATATATATATATATATATATATATGTGTGTGTGTGTGTGTGTGTGTTTACTTGTAATGATACTTATTATGTAATTTAACCAATGTCAAATGAAGTTATAATTGGTTGCATATGCTGAATTAGCTGTTTAAATTAGCTCTTCGTCTCAAGTGTTGGTTTGATGTTTACCTCTGCAGCATATTCAGACAAATAGTTGTATTTATGAATGGTCTTTTTTCTATGGTGTGTATGGTACATCATTCTTATGTAGGATGCTAATTTTGCAAATTATATAGTGTTACATTGATCAAACTAATAGCCGGCAAGAATTTTAGGTGGTGAGCTTTATTGTTCGATCTGGTTTTCTATTGAAATCAGTCACGATGTGTAGACGTATCTTACCACATGGACGCGTTCGTTGTATAAACTATTATGACTATATTACTTTTTTTTATAATAAAAATTAATTTCGCCTGCAGCTTATCTAATTTTTAACTACATTGAAGTGAGGCTAATTTTAAGTGCAGAAACTGGATTCATATAATTTGCAGTACCATCCGCTACATATTGCGTATTACAATTGCGATCTGTGCAGCCCGAAGCTTCAATAGATTATGAATGGCTCATTAATATTTTTCGGCCATGTCCCCTATTCCTTTTGGTTGTAAGATTTTTTAATTGCCTAACTAGTTGTCGGTATTGTAAATTTCTACTTCTTCTGTCTATGCATATGTTCAATCAAGCGTCAACTACAATTTAATTAGTTTACTTTTCATAGGCTTCATATTCGAATGGCTCGTGTTTATATACTTTTATACTTTCTCGTATAAAACTTGTTACGTTTTTACCTTCTTATATTATTTTATCATAGTGAACAGGTTATAAGACAAATAACGTCTTTATTTACATGATTAACTGCGAGGCATTAAGCAGATGGCTCTGTTTATCTGCACGTTAATTCTAATTAAATAACTTACATGTAGCGCAGTTAACTCCTTTTACGTTTAAATAACTATACTTCCATTAGACGGTAATTGAAATTATTCGCTTCGTTGTTGTGCTATCTTCTGCATTTCAGGGTACCTAAATATGTTTATGGTTGAATAATTTGTTGTCTAATCCTTCTATTTGCACAACCTTATCTCAAGGTGATAGCATTAATGTTAGCTTCTCTAAAAATAGATTTCATTTGCTTTTTCGTCTGCATTGCCACTGTTTAACTATATGAAATAATCGTATAAAATAAATAATAAAATGCGCTGTTGGATGTTGCTCGACCACCTGGTCATAGTTTTGCTTCACAGGTGTTTTTCATTATATGCCCGCATTCACCTCAAAATATTTCGATGTTCATTATCGAATATCTACGTCAATCGACAACTCGTCATAAGAAATATAAACGTTCAATTGAGTAAATGAGAAATTTCGCTTATACTTATGGTTGACTGATGTCATAATAATTACTGACGTCTCTTATGTGTAAATTTGTCTATAATTGGTAATATTGGAGATCTAGACTGTCCGCACGGTTGGTTACGGAGGAACTTATATTAATAAGGCATAACTAACCAGGCTTCTCCTCTAGATCCTGTTTACTGCTCCTCTCTCACAGGATTTCGCCTATCTAATTTCTTTTTATTTAACGAGAGTATGCAGCGACTTGATCAAGTAACCGATATCGTGAATAATGAGATCGGCCATGCCATTGTTTGACTATTTCTTCTGTGATGTTAGCTGGCTATTGTAGTTGCATCAATAGCCTAGTGAGCAGAATAACTCGTTTTACTTCTGAGACATTATTTCGGCTAATGCTGTCAGCGTTCCTCGCTTAGGCTCGATGGTAGTGAGAAACCACAAATCGGCCGGCTAAAACTGGTCGGCTCATAAATTCTGTTCCTTCTGTTGGTCAACTGAAAATTGTCTAAACTAAGACAACGAATACTTTGCTCTACACATCTGTCCTTGTGCTACAGGCTATGATCGGTAATGGCTCACTTCTCACTCGAATTGAGGAGGACCGGCAGTAAACTTGACTTGTGGACAGCAGATTCCAGCGTAATTAGCATAATTTGAGAAAGCCAGTCACATAATTATTCTGGAAACTTCGGCAGAAGCCTATTCACCCGGTGTCACCAGGATTGCTAGGTAGACAACTGTTTTTGAGGTATTTAGCTTCAAATCGTGTCGGATGAAGCCCGGCTTTCTTTGCCGCCTAAAATGCAACATTGTTTGTACACCATTTGTAAGCGTGCTGGCCACTACCAGCAGTCTCCACTCTGTGAAATGTTTCGATGACTTCGGCAAAGACATCGTCTACGACAGTTAAATAGGATGGCACCAATTCCACGTTAATTGATAGCACATTAGACAGTCGATAATATTTTTTAAAGATCCTTAAGATTGTGAATTAAGGCTTCAAGTAAATGAACAATTTTGGCTTGGACACCATCATTAAGCATAGCTTGCCATTACATCTAGGCTGACGCAGAATCTAAAGTGGTTTAGTAATGTCTAAGAAAAACCATTGCGGGCTGCTTAAACCGATGGCGCAATTTTAGAGTGCGAGGAGTGTATGCAAAACACTGCTAGAGTTGGCATAAGTTGTTTCGCTCGCCTTTTATTTTTCCTTTTGCGGATGAAGGCAGTGAATAACCTTGATGCAGTACAGAGCAAACTGACACAATGATATGCAAATACACTATCATTTGTGGCGCGAGTAGTGCTATAAATTCTTGACATCAAGTTTACTAACTTGAGATAAACATTAATCCCGTTGTATTCAATCTGTTGACCAGCATGACAAATCTACCGCCGGTAATACGTATTGACGCGTTTCTAACTTTTATGATTATCATCAGAGCCCGACGGAAAACTGACTAACGAGACTGACGATAGTTTTGCTGATGCTAGACGACTGGTTAAATACAATTGGATTGGTGTTTACTTCAAGCTCGCAAGCATGATTGAAAGACTTGTTACAACCATCCGCGCAATCATCAATTGTTTAATTGTAACGAGACTAAAACCACAATTCACACATCAGGTGTGGAAAATCACTTTTAGTAGGCCGGCGCACATTATACATCACTTGAAATGTCGACTACATTTTCTTTTTAGTAACGAAAATTGGTACAGCTTTCACTTCATGCACGTATTTTTTCACGACCTTTCTGAACGTCCTTTCTCATACCATCCTCAGAACAATACCACAATACCCACACAAAGAACAACCACATTTGCCACAATTTTTTTCTCTGTCATTATTGTGCTAATACCCTGAGGATGGAACGAGAAAGGGCCTTCCGGAACATCAAATTTGGCAACTGCAATCTACTTTACCTGATCAAATTTATAGTAGGTATATGTAGTAAGCGCGAAACGCATGTATACTTGAGATTATACCTTTTGTTCATGCTAACTGTGGTGTATCCTTCTGGATTTTTTAAACTAATTTGTTACCAAGTACGCAACACCTAATGCAAAATTACATTCCGGACTGTCAGCAAAATTAAAACTTCGAACATTTTCTGTATAGGCAGTCGTATCTGTTATTTATTCAGTCTTTTAAATTAGGGAGTAAAAGTTTCTTCGTTTCTTTTCATTGCTATTTGCGCGATTGTCATCAGTTTCTACAAAATGTTCTACATTATTTATGCATCGTTTTTTCATGTATTTCTACAAATCCATTCATCGTAAGCATATACATTTTCGTCCAAACAATCTCTGCACCAAAACTTATGGATGGCGGTAGTTTTTTACTGTGCGACTGGTTAGATGCAGTAGGATTGGTGTTGATACGAAGCTCGCAAACTTGCCAACCTGCGCAATTACCGTTTGCTTATTTGTATGGCCTTTATGTATATATATATATATATATATATATATATATATATATATATATATATACAAAATGTTAATATTCGTGGTTGCAGCCGGCTTTTCCAGTCAAGTACATTGTCTGCGTGACTACTATCGATGAGAGCCGCATATCTAATTTTGCTTTCCATAAATAGTTAAATGTAACTAACATTGATACTACTCATATAATGAAAGTCAAAATAAAGTACAAATTAACATTGTGTCAGTTGGTCTCAAAATATGTAACGAAATAATTTCAATGTGTGGTCAATCATCAAGCATGCAAATATATTCATATAGCAAAAGTAAAATAAGTCAAAATTCGACAGTGGGCGTTTAAATAAAGCCGATAAACGTTACAGACGGTCACTCTGTTTAGCGGCACTACTACACCTTACTAATCGCTAGAGTAGGCTGATACTCCTTAGTGGGCAGCTAGAACTAAACCACGGCTGACCTTCGGGACCATTCAGATTAGCCAACACTGGCCGTTATTACGTAGATCATTATCAGTCGCCGAGCATGTAGCATCAATGATCAACGTGTTGCTGGTTTCTTCTCATGAAATTTCACCATATCCGTACTTAGCGCGCGACTATTATCATCGTCGACACGTATAGAATAAGCATTTCGCAAGTAAATATTCTTACTCAATCTGGTAGTACTTTAAATTATCCTTCAAACCATATGCACGAAATTATACCTTCCGTTCATGCTGTCTTTGGTTTATCCTTCTGGTCACAGCTGAACTAATTTGTTACTAGGTTTGCAACACCTAATACATATTTGCATATATATTAGTTCTCCGCCACAAACAGTATCTAGCTGTTATATATTTGAGAAATCGTATAACAAAGGTACACACAAAATAGTACAAAGTTCATATAGTAAAATCTAATTAATATTCATAATACTCATAGAATGAAATGTAAAATAAAGTACAAATTAACATTAAGTCAGTTGGTCTCAAAATATGTAACGAAATAATTTCAATGGGTGGTCAATCACCAAGCATACAAATATATGCATATAGCAAAAACAAAATAGGTGCAAATTATAGAGTGGGCGTTTAAATAAATGTTACATGAAACTACTCAACTAGTCTGTCAAGCAGTCAGATAGGCATCTGAACTAATATACACATATTTAGCCAGACAATCACTCTGTATAGCTTCACTAGTACACCTTCCACCTAATCGCTAGAGGGCAGCTAGAACTAAATGACAGCTCACAATAGTTGACCATTCCGATTAGCCATCAATGGCTGTTATTACGTAGATCATTATCAGTCGCCGAGCATGTAGCATCAATGATCAATGTGCTGCTTGTTTCTTCTCACGAAATCTCATCAAATTCGTACTTAGCACTCGACTATTATCTTCGTCGGTGCGTATAGATTAGGTAGGCTTTAGCGTCATAAAGCATTTCACAAGTAAATATTCTTACTCAATTTGGTAGTACTTTAAATTATCCTTCAACCCATTTTTTCCGAAATATAATCTTTTAGCCTATTGCCGATTAATCTGTATGTTATTAATTCGAGGTCCCTGACACACCGGATATCTGTTAATGCTTTGCTTAATAAGTTCGGATTTCTAATTCCGTGGAGACACATTCGCATCATGCTTAGAAAGCTAATCGCTCGATACTGACCCATGTGTATAGACGTATATTTCTGTGTTTCAGTAGATATCTTTAGCGCCTGTAGCTATATGGCCGAATCGACTAGACCTCTGTATTGGTCCCTTGGAGATTCTCTGTGACACCATTTATCTAAATTTTTGTACTTTAGTATTGAATAAATTTTTAATGCCGAATAGTGATGCGGCATATATTGGCGGTTTGCTTTTCATATATATGCAATGCGTTTTGATCCTCGCTAGTCAGTTTGCCGTCGTACTCTGATGATGATCATGGAAGGTCGAAACGCGTCAGTGCGTTACGACTGGCGGTAGTTTCGCTGTTGTTCGACGACTGGTTAAATACAATGGGATTGGTGTTTACTTCGAGCTCGTAAATTTGATTTAAAGAATTGTTACCGCCACCCGAGCAATTAATTATTGTTTAATTGGCGTTTAAAGTTTGTCTCAAGTTTCTTTCAACGATAGAAACTTGCTGCTTGCCAGGCACACAAGCCTTCACGCCATGGTAAACTTGTTTAACACGATGAATATATTCTCAGATTAGTAAGCTGGAATCGTGTGTCGCAGTTATTCTTTTTACTACCTATGTTTCATTACTATTGCGAGTGGTACGTCGTTATCGATGAAAGACAGCAAATTTTGATCGTAATTTATAATCTCATTTTTATTAACTTTGTATTGGCTTCAATTAAATTGATTTGAAGTCGATTCAGCTTAAACGTAATATGTGTTTTAACATTATTTTATTTTAATTCGCCAAATTGTTCAGCTCAACGCCAATTTCACTGCCAGTGCTTCAATCTAAACCGGAAACTGCCTTACTATATATAGCAGCCGGCACAATTTCACTGCATTCAAAGGTGTCTGAGTCCAAAAAACAGACAAAAGATTCCTTTCCTAAGGACGTACAGTTTAAAATTACATATGGTAGGTATCTCGTTATAATCTCTGTAATTTGATTTTTAACGTCGAGTAATGTGTACTCACACAGGTTTACGTATGTATGTGTGTACATGTATGCATTCATGCAAACATCTATAAATAAATGCAATCACTCATACATATATACATATCTGCATACATATGAGCATAAATGCATTAATACATAAATACTCGCAGCTACACATAATGTCTAATGCCAAATACATACATACATAAATTTATAAATACACATACATGCATGCATACATAAATACATAAATACTTGCATTCATTCATACATAAATACATATATAAATACACAAATATATGCATACATATATGCGTACATACATACCTTGTCACCTCTTGAATATCTTGGAATTAAGACTGTAAAACTGGACCACACTGCTGTATATCTTGAGAGCCACCAGAAGCAGTCTGCGGTTAGTGGGGCATATTTTAAAGATAACTGCTTTCAACATACACTAGGAATATGTTTCTTTCTCATTTGATTATTTGTACAGTGCAATGATACTAAACCATCTTAAAAACGATATCGAAGAGGATCACCTAAAAAGAGAACGGACGAAATGCGTAAGATAATTTATTACTGGAAATTACATGTATTGGACGCCTTAGGTGTTGGTGGGATGAGCTGCAAAAAGTAATAAATGGTTTATTAATTAAATCAAGGTTGTAATCTTGATTTAAGCACCAGTCCCGTTGTATACATACATTTGTCAGTATAAGCAATGCGTGGTACAATGCAGTAGAGGCAATTAATCCGATACACCGATTTAGTCCTTATTTGAAACTCTTCACGTATTATCCAGAATTTACAGCGGATATAGCTCGAACCTGGACACGTTTGCTTCAGAGTCTTGCTCTAATCATGAGCCACTCAACTGCACGCTACACCCAATTTTCAGTTATATATTTTAACTAATGATTCTTTGTTATTCTTTCCTTTATGTGGAGCCAATATGGCATCTCTCTAGACCTAAAGTTCCAACTAACCACCTTCAATCTGTCAATATAGAACAGACGCCAAATTGCTTCCATGTACTAATCTTGATCTTGCAATTTCTGGCATCTATTGACGTTACATACTCTTTGTTGCAAAGAACTAATATTGACGTGTTCCTTAAAAAGGAAACCCATTTTAATTACAAAATTTCCTCTGGTATCTATCACACCGTTTAGGATATACCGACATCACATGTTTAATCAAATCCTGCTTACGATTTTTTCTTTAATATCATTCTACTGGCAGCATGTTGTCCGTACTATAATATAAGATCCGTGATGGTTAGTTAGTACTCTAGGTTGAAAGCAATATCCGTAAGGGAAAGGCTAATTGAAAAACAGAGGTTGGTATATGAATAGAAATTGTATTCAATGCCCAACTTAAGAGGCGTAGAGGATGATTTGCATAACTAAGTCAAATTCTTTCGTGTTAATATCCTGGCCGTGGCAATTCCGGCAAATACTCAATATATGCTTAATAAATACGAAACCGCTCTATTAGATTAATGCACTTGCTATCTCATATAATGTTTAGTCTACAAAGACAACATATATTATAAACAGTTTTACCATAATTAACGACAATACTCATAGGGGAACTAATTTTCAACTACCCTAAGTATTTATATCCAGGTATGAATCCTGCTTAAACGTTGTACATGTTACAGTATCGCTTTCGCTCCATTTTGTCAGCTGATTATATAGAAAATATAGTAAAATTTTTTTAATTGACATAATATATATATATATATATATATATATATATATATATATATATATATATATAAATTACTCCAAAATGTTGAACAAGATGATACTAGTGTCATTATTCCGCAACCGTGTTAGATTGCATATTTGTATGAAATATTATAGAAGATCAATTAATGCTTTCTCCATGCACACGATCGGTCAGAGGCGTAAACTTCAGCTCATCTAAGTCCTTCATATTCAGACACATATTCTGCCATATATATATATATATATATATATATATATATATATATTTCAAAATTTGGCTTATATTTGTCCTCTTCATGCTTTATCACATGTGCTTACATCCAATTCAACTTTTGTTCAATTTTTATCTCGTAGGAACATAGTTATCTTGACTGTCTCCGTAATATTCTCATTATTCGGAATATATTCATTAAGAATCGCTGTATTTATTTCAAGCTTCAGCATTTTTCTCCAGTCATCCTTCAGACCTATTGAAGACAAATTTACCACTCGTGTGAACATTAAAGATGCATTTTGATTGTTCATTGTAGGCCTGCAAATTACCAAGATTTCTTACCTCCTTTCATGTCTCCGTCTAACCTTTTCTAGTTCTTTTTTCCTTGTGTTATCATTGAATTTTCTTTTTCTTTCGAAAGTCACTTGCATGTAACTTCGATAACACTATTGATTTTATATTATTATTATCTTTAACCACTTCAATTTTAAGTGTTTCATGTTTTTTTATCAATTTTGCCAATAATTGTTAAGAAAGTTCATGCGTAAGAACATAACCTAATTTTATTACTTTAATGTTTCACTAAACCTAAATCACCTAGGTTCAATGTAAACTTGTAGACCAGTATTAGTGAACGAGGTATTTTACACGCCTTATGCACTTTGTTTTTCTAAATTTGAACTTATTGAATGTCGTTATCACTTTTGCGTGATAGTTTGATATCAGGTGATGTTTGAAACCGTTTACCGTACTATCATCTCATTTTGATTTATTAGGTTTAGCCTACGTTAGTACCCTGGTTACTAGATCCTTCCACCACAGTTTGACCTCCATCTCTAGGTGCATTTTATAATGTACACGATTTTATCTTGTAATTGGCAGACGAGCCCAACCGAATGAATATAGGCGATAAATATATAACTCGAACCGTCAAGCATCTTAGTGTGAAGGGCAATTCATCTTCTAGACTGCTACCCGAAGAGCGTCTCTTTCCAGTCCTACTGATGGTCAAACTTACCACTTGCGCTCTGCTCAATAAGGACGAAACCATGGCCTAGAGGATGAATTTTCTGTCACACAAGAATAGTCTGCAGAATGAGCCCAATGAACAATTACTCAATTCATTCAGTTGGCTTTGTTATCCAACAGCTAGTTATATAGTATGTGAACAGCCAAGCAACTTAATGGTTTAAACAAATTCTGTCGAACACTCATTTTGAAATATACAAATGTTATGATATAATGCTATGTTTCAAGCTTATACTAACAGTTCAGTTCCAGGCTCAAGCAGGCAAAGTATGCGAAATGACATCAGTGACTAATGTCCCCGTGTCGTTATGATGCAGTTATTAGACTGCTTCTTGGGGTATTACTTGGTTAAGACTAATTTTATTCTTGACTATCACTTACGAGTTTCTTGAGAATAAATCCCTGATCTATTAGATGGAATATTTTTTTCACGTTAAGTTGATTTACAGAACGAATCCTATAATCAATGTTTCGATTTCTTCAGTTGACCTGGTCAGTTTATTATATGATACTCGTTTGGCAGTTCTTTTGTAAAAAAATAATACGGAATTATTCAGCCTCAGAATACTTTATTGGTGTCATGATTCGTTAAAAATGGTTTCTGCCTTATATTTTGGGTAGATACTGTTTTTGGCGCATAACTAATATATATGCAATTGTGTATTAGGTGTTGCGCACCTAGTAACAAATAAGTTTAAATATTACCAGGTGTGTAAAAAAGCGACAGCATGAACGGAAAGAATAATTTCGTGTACATTCGTTTCGTGCTTACTGGCGACTCATCAGTAGGAGCAGATTTTACGCCCATTAATCATCATATATTTGGGTGAGAAATGTGTACCGTACTGTTTTCTCACATTCCGTATCCAAATATATAGTGGGTAAAAGGCATAATACCGGCTCCTACTGATGAGTCGACAATAAGCACGAAACGAAGGTGCATGAGATTAAACTTTCCGATCATGCTATCTTTGGTTTATCCTTCTGATCATGTTTGAACTAATTTGTTAATAGGTGCGCAACACCTAATACATAATTATATTTTGACCGTGTTCTCGACCCTACAATTGTCTTTCTATTTACTCAAAACACACACAAACTCAAAAACTTATGTGAAATAACTTATTCATAAACTGTAACCTGTAGATGGCCGCCAAATTCCATTGGATCCGTTAATACGTCTGCAACGATTAACGAGTCAGCTTAACGTTAGCAGTGTGCAGCAAGCTCCAGAACCACCACGAGCAATAGTGCTGTTGCACAAACACGGCCACGCCTTAGCCGGTCTGCCAACTTTGTTCTGGGTCTGTCTGGGCCTGCTCGTCCTAGTTTTTCATCTGTTTCTCTGCAAGCTGATCTACAACGAGGTGAGCTTGATATGTGCTTAAAACCAGTCGTCAGTCTTGCCTAGTCAATTTTTCTGTTCTTATTTCGCTCATGAGCCACAATCACATGAAAAGAGAAGTTTATTTCTGTCAAACAATAAGATAATCATAAAATACGTATTTATTACAACCCCTTAATTGAATGATTGCACAAGAAGAGCTATTTAGTATTACCGTCTAATAAAAACGGAAAGCGACAGCTCTGTCTACAGCTATAAACGTCTCGGTAATGCTTATCTAGAGGAGACCACGATCATCACAGAAACTGAAATAAATTTTTTTGTTCTACGAATGAGTAAGTTGTCTGAGTCCATCTGGTAGTTTTTCAATATGACACTTTGAATAACATATTCAAAACCGGATCTATCCGACCACTCTATCTACCATCAATATCAATCGCTGAGTGCATTGGTTGGGACACTGTTTAAGAAAGCTAATGAAACTCTATTGCATGGCTGTTAACTCAATAGAAGTAGAATAGCAATCACGTGAACGAATACTATTACTCCTAAAGTACACTACACCGTTCCCTCGTTTGAATGGGCGAAAATCTGTCGGAGTCTATTGACAAACATGGTTTAGTGGAGAACCTGGTCAATTCTGCCTTATTGGTATAGGATTCTCTGAAACCCACCGTGCGGGAAATCTACATCACTGTTGCATGCATGCACGCATGCTTTTTATTATTCCTTTCACGTATAAGACTATGAATCTGACTCTGTCAGTGCATGATATTGCTTTAAAACCAATTGGTTTAGTCAGGCTGCCAGTCATTTAAATCAATTGGTCCAAGTATAAGCATTGAGATGGTGTCGCTGTCTGTCCTAATGATGTCTCCGTATGCTTCTGCTATGGCAGCTGGACATATGGTCTGGGTTTTCTTATTTAAAGCTTAGCACCAGTTATTCTAAAGACACGCTCAGTTTCTATTGACACTTTTCACGGTCGTTTAGAGCTTATTCTTGTTAAGTATGCATTTTGTAGTAATGTATCCGGAAAGTGTTTCTTTAAATATAGCGTAACACTTTTACTAAAAAATATTACTGTTAAATAAAATAATTTTAATGAACTTTGAGGACTTGAAATATGCATAAATCCATTTTTTTATCAAGTTGTAAAACACGGCAAAACAACCGTGAGTTAACGACAGTTGTAGTAGTATTCTATGTTATGTTGTTGTTGTTGTTGTTGTTGTTGTGTTTGTTATGAAGAGATGTAGTGAATATCTCAAGAAAGCTGTATTGCTGAATTGGCCTAGTTTGTGTTGATTATAGTTCTAGATTGGCCCGTTTATGTGTGTTACCTAAGTGAGTATCTCAATTTGAATTCGATCCTCTCCTTCATAAATCATTCACCCTTAACTAATTAAAAAATTATTTTAAACTAACGTTTTTTTCTTTTTTCATATTAAATTTTGTCTGTTTTTGGAGCATCAGTTATTGAATACTTTTGTATTGCTATCCATGATGATGATGATGTTGTGCAATCTTGTCTCAATTTGGTCTAGCCTTCATTTTATGCCCCAAACTTTCATGTAAAAATAGGCGTTAACATCGCTTGCGCATTCAATAACTGCTTAGCCATAAAATAAAATTTCAATAGACCAATTTTTCCCTTACTCCTCTTACGGAGTGATGTGGGCTGTTTATAGGTGATGAAGAATCATGAATAGAGTAAGATTGGTCACTTACTCATATCTTAAAAATTTCAATTAAAGACACTTACTTCTTGCATTGTCGCGTCAAACTAGGTAAACATGAATACATAAATAGACAAACTCATTTAATAGTTTGTCCGAAGACGCATAGGGGATTATGTACTTTCTTATGTTTGCGCAAATGCACAAACACTTCTCGTCGTCTGTCCAGAATTTGTGCTTTTACTATGTCTTGTCTATTGTTATTAAACTAATGTGTCAATAACTTGATGATTTTAATAAGATGAGTCCAGACCTATTAAAACCATTGTTTTATTTTTTGTTTTTATTCTGCAACGAACTGTGTATTTCTCGATGTCTGATAATATTCCACAAAACGGTTGTATTTACAATCATCCCCAACTATAAACGATAAGAATAGGAATTGAGATTTTAATTTTGTCATTAGCAGCTATAAACCTTGAGTTAATACGCCGATCATCAAATTGGGTCTTATTAACCATGCGGTTTTTATTCTATTAATTAGTTACCAGCAAAATATGCTAATCGGAGCGTGGCTTAAATTTCATTTTTTTTCTTGTTTCTCATTCAATTTACTCAAGCTTTTCATGTTTTGTTAAAATTCCTTCTATACCAAACTGGTTTCCCATCAGTAAACCGTTGAATTTAATTACATTGTTTAGCCTATGGCGTTTACCTTAAATTGCGTCAAACTCAATTTTATCTCTTCGGATGAAGCCATCGGTCAATTATCGTAGTCCATAAGCATTGCAATGTCAAGGTTGTAAAAATGAACATACGAAAGCCTCATTTTGAATAAATAAGTAGATTTGGAATCATTCATGTTCACTGTGAAATTATTTAAGCTTATTAGTAGCCATGCTTTTTCTTGCATGAAACTTTCTATCACTAAGGCTTATTTATTGTATTTTATGATGGCCGTTTTAATTTCTCTCCCTAAACATGGTTTCATCTAACTGTTAGTAATGGCATTGCTTTTGAATTGCAGGACGAGTACATTCATGACGGGAAAGGGTGAAAATGTCTCTCGGAATATAGAAGAAATAAATTGTGTCGGTCATAAACTTCAAGCATAAAAAAGCTTGTCTGCTAGTAATATGAGCAATTTAATTTAAATTAAACTTGCGGTCTTGAAAAACATCAACCCACTAATTGATAGATATTATTTGTTGCGGAGAACTGATATATATGCAATTGTTTATTAGGTTTTGCGCACCTAGTAACAAATTAATTCAAATATGACCGGAAGATTAAACCAAAGTCAACATGAACAAAAAGTGTAATCTCACGTGTATGGATTTGCTGGAGTAACAGGTGTTCAGAAATATCCGTAATTCTCAATTTTTTTTAACTGTAGCATGGTCAAAGACCTTATATGATGTTAGCTTCACTACTGCTTGTTTAAAAATTCGTATAGGAGATTATATTGTTCAATTGTCCCACATTTCTCATCCAATTATATAGTGGGTATAGGGTGTAATATTGGCTCCTACTGTTGAGTCGCCAGTAAGCACGAAACGATTGTGCACATGAAATTAAACCCCATGATCTATTGAATTAATCGTACAGAATAGTTAAAACTACCACCTGTTACATATACCGATGTGTTTTAGCCTTACTTATTTACCTTTAGCGCAGAATAGAAGCAGGAATTATTACGACTAAAACTTGGTAGTTTGGAATAAATAAACGGCGATCTAGATATCCTTCATGGTGTGCTCCAGAGCAGCCTAAGTCAATAAGGCGCAACTAACCAGGCCTGTCCATTAAACTGATTTCCACTAGGCCCACACAGATTTTTGGAGGCATGGTGCAGCATAATCATGTGACTCGTATCGCGATTAAAAATATCCGGCCAATAGGTGGCTAGACTAGCCCTCCTGCATTTTCAGTCGTCCACCGGAGCTACCACTCCAATCTTGTGTGGAGAATTCTAAATTGATCATCTTAACCAGTGCCACAAACAAGCAATCGATGCTCACTAACAATTATTATAATCAAGGTTGCGGTCTTGATATAAACACCTGACCCATTAATTACTTACATATGTCAGTATAAACTAAGAATTGTATAGTGTAGAAAAGGCAATTCTTCCAGTAGACCGGTTTCGTCATTATTGGGAACTCATCATGTACTGGCCAGAATTTGCCGCGGACAGGACTCGAACCTGGGCAATGTATGATAGCGATAGAACATGAAACAACGGCAGTATCGAATTGGTCTGCTCGTATATTTTGCTCTTGATTAATTTCTTCTGGCGTTCTGCTAGCACTGGCCTTAACGAAACCGAGCGAATACAATTATTAACGAAGCTGTTCAGACACTATCAGCTATAGTGGGTCAGCTCCCTTGTCTCCGCAGCCTAACAGAAAACTGACAGTATTATTGCATGGAAGACCTTTAGATGCTTATAGTGAAATGGACGATCAATTCAAAAGTGGTTTTCCAAAGGTAATTACTTCAAAGCTAATGTGTCTGGAAGTCTTGGCAGAAGCCGAGTTAGAAGCACTTTGCATACGCTTAGCTACAATCTCATCCAGTGTAGTCTTACATGCAATACTTGACTGGACTATTATATGTTTAGACAACAAAAAAATCGATTGAAATGTGTCAATTTGTGATCTTTTATTATAATCAAAGTTGCGGTCTTGATATAAACACCTGACCCATTAATTACTTACATATGTCAGTATAAACTTAGAATTGTATATACATATGACATATGTAAGTAATTAATGGG